>WWPM01005814.1:0-40443 GCA_023279145.1 Glomeris maerens | reverse complement strand
GGGGGGGGGATTTATGGTTAACGGAACAGTCTTCTGAATTATTTTTTCGTTAAAACCTCTGAAAATTTAAGAACTATTTCATAAATCAAAATTATCATCTGGAGTAAATTAAGTATTGAATGCAAAAATTATTTATTCAATACAAATAGGGGATGAGATGCTCTAAATCGAGGGTGCCGTGGAATAGTGTACTAACTGCTATTGGATTTGTTAATCAGTTAGTACGTACACAATGCCATATGGCACCCTCGAAATTGCCTCGAAATATGCATTTTATTTCGTAACATTTTCACTGGATGGCGCCACCGATGGAGTTGTAGTAGTACTATATTTTCTCACTAGATTGCGCTGATATCATTCTTCGCTCAATATTCTGCAATATGCCTGGTCCTATATTACGTAGGCAATTCGGGCGAATTTTCTGAGTTTTTACGCTACTGCTGCAATAATGAGTGAGTTTAATGAGTTTATCTAGTTTATTATGCAAGTCTGCGCATGTTTCCTTTGTGTTCTTAACGATTTAAATTCATTCTTCATAATGGGTGCACATGCTGCAAGGTCATTTCCAATCATGTCTATATGGGCTAGTAATATTTTTGAAACTTTCCTATATTTTATATATGGCTGATTAATCAACTGGTTCTTCTGATTAATATGATGTGTAGCCCTTTTAATTTTAGAAATTAATTATTACTCCCATAGCTTGTGTTAAAATATTTTGCAGAATTCCAATGTTGTTGGTTGTATAGTTCTTTAGCTGGGATGCCAATTATACTGAAGGGGATATGCTGACAATATTCTACATTACCGTGGAGTTTAATTAAATGAATGTTTTCTGCAATGGAAAAAGTGAAGTTCGGAACACATGTGTTGGATTTGCCACAGGAATTATGCCAAAAAGTATGTCATTTGGAATTACACTTTATTTAATTATTTCGTGTGATTTATGGTAATGTTTATTTCAGGAAATTTTTAATGAAGTTTTAAGTGCTGATGTTTGGGACTCTGTTCTGACAGAAACACAACGATCCTACTTGAGTGTAAGTATGATAATGTAGTATAGAGTTGTACATTTTAATCCAATAATATTTGTAAACCTTTCTTTCGTTTAGACATTTCTACCTGCGTTTCCTGAAAATAGTGCTGAAGAAAAGCAAGCTACTGTACAAGCATTATTCAATCGAGAAAATTTTAAGTTTGGAAACCCATTATCTCAATTCTGGAAAAATATGTGCAGTAACTATCACCCCATAAACACGATTATTGCACTAATTTTATATTATCATTATTGAAGGCTTCATTTTTTTTTCTTTTCTATCAGATGGCATGTATTCTCCAGGAGTTTCTCGAATTTCGGAAGCCCTAAAGAAAGTTAGATGCAAAGAGTACAAACGTAGGCAGCGAAAATATTTCTGCAAATTATTACAGACTGTTTTGATCTCCAGAAAGGTAATGGAATAGATAGCAATAAAGTACGCATTCACAATTCTTAGCTTTACCCAAATTGTATAATAACTTACATACATACTGCTTTTGTTAACATAATGAATGTTTAATTGTTTCTGAAATGTTTTCCATTTATAGAAATCGCTTGAAAGTGCTGCAAGAACACCTCCTGATCAGCCCATTAAATCTGAACTTCCTGAATCACCTCACAAGAAAAACAATAGCATAGAAATCCGCACAAAGAGACGTTACTTCAAGTGAGTTGTTGAAGTGATTCACCAGTAGGTTTCCGCAGGATATCCATTAAACATTACAATCGCTTGTTTTAAAGGAAAATCTTATTTTGTGTTTTCTCTATCCTTATTTGCCATTATTGTTCATTATGCCTAAAATTAAGATATTTCATAGTACTATTTATTAGATGTACATTTTATTGCCACTGAGTCAAACTATTCATAATTGTATCGGTTTTGGGAATTAACGTATATGCCTGCAACTTTCAGAAGTTGCTGTAGAAATTTGATTTAGTGACGATGGGGACAATGAAAACTACAGATGAATAAAATAAATTCACAGTTTAAGAAAACTGCCTAAATGGGGAACTTACTGTACTAGGAGTTTGAGAGTTTACTGTAATTTTCAACAATGACGTATGTGCAAAATTAGGGAGCTACAAGATATGTATGAAGAGCTTGGTGAGGTGGGAACTTCTTCAGATGATGACAATTACCCTGAGAAAATCCCACAAAAGTTAAGCAAACGGCAGAAACGTATTTTGGAAGCATCACTGGGACCAGATTCACCTTCAGTTTCATCAACTTTTGCGAATCGTTCTCAGATCTCAGAAAATGGAAAAGGTGAACTATAAGATGATTATTTTATTTTCCATAATTGCCTTTGCTTTTTATGTACCTAATTGTTTTTATTTCATTAGGTGGTTTTAATTTGGCCACCATGCACTCCATGTGTCCTTTTGATGTCACAGAGGATCGGTATCGAGAATTATTATTGCAGCATAAAAAGAAGCGCTCTCAGAAGGAGGTTATTGTCGAAATATGATAGTGCTATTTAGCTGTCATTATATAACTCCTGTGGGTTATTTTATAATGTATGTTATGATTTTAAGTGCTGTCCAGAGTTAGATGTCCGAGGTATCACGCTGCAGGATGTGATTGCTCGATCGAGCGTGCCACGCAGAACAACTCCAAAGCAGATGTCATCATCAGAGACTTCTTCAAAGAGAAAAGGCCGAGATAAAGAAAGGTCTGATAGGAAGTCGAAGCAGTTGAAGGCCGCAGCTGATGTCAATGCGAAATCGATGATGCAATTGGAAACGTCAAAGCCGCTTGAAGTTGCTGTAGACCTTTTGAAAGACATTGTCATCAAAAAAGAGCCTTTGGATGTATGCGATGTTCCGCAGGACATGAATGTGGAAGCAGAGTCTAATGATGAAGGAGACATAGGATTTAACATGCCAAGGTTGTGCTTGCTATTTTTCAGTGCAATTTTTCTAAACTTAATATTTAGTAATGTGCATGCATTTTTTGTTGTAGGTCTTCTACTCCTAGTTTGTTTCAAGTAACTTACTCATCATTCTTTTCACTGCTCCGTGATCTCATGTGCGAGACTCCTGAAGGAATAGCAACAGCAAAGGTAAGTAATGGGTGTTTCAAACAGTAAACATGCAAGTGTCACTTGTATGCGTGTTTCGAACAACTTTACATATTCCATGCATTTATTTTGTATTATTGAGTTGGGATAACTAAAATATTATTTTTAGCTTGAGGAAAGTGTTCAAGTGTGGCAGGAGAGTCCATTTAGTGTGTTGAACGATTGGTTTATGCTACATGGCAGTTGGTCAGAACTTGTCCTTGCAGCCCTCAAATTTTTGGCAGGCCTTGCAACAAGTAATGAACGAAAGCAATATTTTCAGTAGTTAAAATTAGCATATAATTTGTTGCTACGCTTATTTTGTAGGCTCTATGCCAAGTAACTTTGTGACTTGCATCACTTACCACGAAAGTGCCCAACTATGGCAATGGAGTGAAAAATGTGCATCTGACGTGATGTTAGCCAGTTTTTGCACACATTGGTTTGAAAGTCGAATTGAGGAGATGACAGCTGATGGTCCCGATACTGTTGTGGATGTAACTCTGCCAGGCTCACCACCTCCATCAAGAATGTGAGAGTTATTCCAAAATTTAGAACCGAAATTCTGAATTTCAAAATCCTCTTCAAACTTATTAATCTATTATGTAGATATTTTCATGGATAAGTAAAAGTAAATGTGGAATATTTTGAAATTCTCATTGCGTATGCAAACAATGATGTTCCAATCGTAATTTCATATTCATAGCATTGCTGATTTTAAATTTAGTCCAACGGATTGGTCTGTGAGACCGACAACAGATGAAGAAAAACAGATTTTCCAAGAGCAGGTTATAGTTCGTGAAGTGTGTATTATCATTGCTGTGTTTACATATATACATGTCTTGTTTTTCCCTAATGCAGGAGAGAAGGAGATACTCTATGCCACATAAAGCCTTCACATTTCAAATGCATGGATATGAGTCTGTCGTTGGACCAGTTAAAGGAGTTTACAACAAAGACAGTGCAATGAATAAAGCCAGGGAGCATTCGCTGCTTGTTTCGGATCGACCGCCTTTTGTTACCATTTTATCTCTTGGTAACGAATGACTTTAATTGCAATTAATGCATGCCAAAATATATTATATTGTCTGTCTCATGGCTAATTTTTAAGCACAACATATAATTATTGCCCAATAATAATTTTTATTAATTTGTGCTGACATTAAAATCAGGAAATCATTACGGAAGCAGTATAAAACAATTCATATTACAAAAAGAAAAAATAAGATTTCATTAACCCTGTTTAAAGGAAATTGAGAAAAAATATATTGGCATTTCATTTTACCGTTTTTTTTAGTAAGAGATGCTGCATCAAGATTACCGAATGGTGAAGGCACACGATCAGATATTTGTGAACTGCTTAAAGATTCACAGTATTTTGCAACACCAAATGAAGCTCAGTTGAAAGAGGTAACAGTGAATTACTGGAAATGGAAAAAAACGTACATTGCAGCTTATGGGATTTTTGAATTTTAGATTAGTGCTGTTGTAAGTGGAGCATTGGACAGGCTGCACTATGAGAAAGATCCTTGTGTGAAATATGACGTGAACCGGAAAATTTGGATCTATCTTCACCGATGTAGAACTGAAGAGGAGTTTGGTGCGTACTTTCTTTCTCATTTGCCAAGTTTTCATTTTATAAAATGGTGTGCTTTACTTTACAGAGCGTATCCATCAAGCGCAGGCCACTGTTGCGAAGTCCAAGAAAAGTGTAGCAAAAACAAAAATAAAGCACATAGTAAGTATTGAAACCATGTGTGCACTTTTTGCTGAGAACTAAAATACAGGATATGATTTTAGAAAAACAAAGATACTTCGCGACCAGCTTCTTCTCCTAACGTGACAAGTTCTGACAGCCACCAAAGCGCAGAACTTTTAAGCTTGCCAACAACAATGACATCAATAATTTCATCATCTTCCACTGGATTTCCGGCAAGTCTTGTTTTTGTTTTAGCTTTTGCTTTTTTTTTTGTTTCTATGAAACCTTGAGAGATATTAGTTCTGTATAAGTACAGGAAATCAGTTATGCATTCAGAGCTCTTACAAATATTGGTGATTGCTTATATTGCTTTACCTAACCTTGTGGCCGTTTCCTTACATAATCCTTAATTTTGATTTTAAGATGGATAAAATTAGGTCCAAAGTTACACCTACATCTCAAGCTGGGAATTCTTTAACACAGAATGTAACCTCATTAAATTCGCCAATATCAAACATCGGAGGAACACGTACCGCAGGGAAGTCAGCTGGTACCAATTCTTTAGGTAGTTCCGTAAGGTTAGCTCCGGAAACAATGCCAATGTCTGTTGGAATGGGGACAAATTCAGGTGCTTTACCAACACTTGGCATGCAACATTCAGCCTCAAACCTAAGGCATGTATTACAGTAATTTATTTATGCTAGACACTGTATCAACATCAGACTTCTTTTGCTTTTGACTTTATAGTTCGCATGCCGGAAAGTCTGTTGTGACCGCGGGAACTAAAATGAACCCGCAACTTCTGAGTGTTTCCCAAGTGCAGGTGTTTGGAACCAACCTGGGGAAGGTTTCCGTCATGCCGTCAAAATCAACTAATGTATCATTGCAGGTGACGCTTGAGGGGGAGAGAGTTAATTTTGTACAATTTCTTGATATTTTTTTGTTTTCATTTATTAGCCTTCACTGCAGACAGAAATAAAAGGCAGTACACACTTGGATTCAACCAACATGACCATTATGTCACCCACTAGTACGCAAGCAGCAAAACTAGTTTCGGCAATTCTCGCTCAGCAACCGCAGAGTTCCAAGGCAGCTAAATCCATAATTACATCTACCATGACCCCTCAGTCTACTAGTGTTATGCAGCAATCTCTTGCAAGGACATCTAAGGACCATTCAGTGATCTTGACCGGAGCTCACATGGGTACAACGGTGGCCGTTACCAAGGGCACTATGAAATTTGTGCCTTCCACAATTGTACAGACTCAGTCGGGGTCAACCCTTAGCTCTTCGTCCGCAATGCAGAACATGCCAACAATTGTTATCAAGCAAGAAGGAGGTTCTCAGTTAGTGTCCGCATCGGGGATCACACGTACGGTGACTTCAACTTCGAAGCCGGTCGTTGCACGTATCATATCATCCCCTCAAGTAGTTTCTGTAGGGAATTTGATTGCAAGTACAGTGTCTGTCAATCAGAAGCCTGGTGCCACAATACATTGTGGTTAGTATGATTAGTTCTCCAAATGCTTGCACCTAGTTTCATTATTTGCCACCGTTTGTCTACTGCAGGCACCACTTCTGTGAAAATTCAAGGAAGCAATTTGTTGAGACCAGTTGGAAGCAAACCTGGTCAGATGAGCCTGATTCAAACACCGTCCAATACAACAGCTGTTGGAGGCCTGCCACGTCTTGCATTAGTATCTCAGGGAAACACAACAAACCTTGTGCAAGTAAGCGGCACAACCGTTACAACCCACCCCAAGCTGATGGCCACAGCTGCTGGACAGTTAGGGTTTGTTACATCTCAGCCAGCCACCCAACATGTAATTTTCAAAACATAATCATTCATAAATTTCAGTTTGAATTTATAACGATGGCAACTAAAGTATTTATTTAAGTGTGAGCTCTACAGTCTTGTTCTCTAAACAGGTAAAAATCAGTCATGGAAAAGTACAGTATAGAAATAAAGAAATTATTATTTCAGTTATAGATGTTAACTACAATTATATTATGAGTATAAATTGTTAGCAATTCATAATGAAGAGGTGTGGTTGTCTTAGAATAAATCAGGTCATTAGTTTTATTCCATTGCAATTCCTGCTTATTATTCTGGTAAGAGAAGTTGTAGTAAATTAACACGTAAGAAAATAAGAAATTTGTCAGGGCCATAAACATTGCATTGGAATTTATTACAAACAATAATTAATTTTTATATTTGTGATGTATGTGTTTATAGCATGAGCTATCTGCTGTTTGAGTACCAATGATTTCAAGTGACATGGATCATCATTTTCTGAATTTCAGCAAATGTCAAGTGGTGTGAAGCCGGCTATTCTCACCGCATCTGGTGGAATTAAGATAGTTTCTGGTGGATCACCAAGTGTTAATTTAGCACAATTTGGTGCAAAAACCAATATTGTTGGTGCATCTAAGGCAGCTTCCGTAACTGTGACAACAGCTGGAAGCAGTAGTCCCAATCTTGTCATTTCTGAAAATTCTCAAGCATCAACGCCAACTGTAGTAATTACACCACAGGTATATTTCATGGTTTTGTATATTGTTATGGAAAAATATTACATTATTAATTTATTTTTTTAAGGGCACTTTGAAGTCAACTCAGACACTAATGATGACTGCGGGAGGACAATCACCAACGGTTATAATGACCACCCAGCCGGGATTAAGGCCTGTGACAACCGCTACAGTATCAACAGCTAACATAAAAACTTTGAAGGGAGTCAAAGTGATACCAATTACCCAAGCTGCTGGTGCAGGTTCTAAAGGCAACATTCAGCCAATGTATGCTAGGATCATCACTTCACCAGGCGGGTTAACAATTCGTTCAGCTGTTCCTACCTCAACTGTAGCTACAGGCACTCAGCAAAATCTGAGTGTTTTGCAATCGATGGCCCAAATGCCAGCAAATGCCAGCACGTCTGGAGCTGTGACAATACGAACTCCTGGAACCACTCCGTCCAATCAGGGAAATAATTAATTTTAGGGGTGGTTGTTTTATTTCTCCAATTTGAAAAGGAACTTAGTTTGGCATTAGGGATAAATTTCTTGTCCCTTCTCCCCATCAAATTATAATTATGTCACATTTAAAATTATATTGGATTTGTTGCATAGTGATTAACACGTCATTTTTCCCTCTAGCATGTGATGGTGTGAGAACATTTTTACGGAGCATGTCGGTGATTGCGCATTATTGTGGCCAACAGCTGTTCACATGCTGATAGTAATGTTAGTACTGTACAGTAATTCTTAGAGTGACAAATAAAATTTCGTATTATCTCTTTGACTTTTAAGCAGATATCTTATCGTTTTATTATTATTCATCAAGTGGTGTTAATGATAAATATGCAATATCCGGTACAACATCAGCTCATCTTACTGACTGCAAAATTTCATATTCATTTTCAAATTAATTTAGTCTATTGCAGGTATAGGGTAGAATCGATTTCAATGTAACTGAGAAAGACATTATACACAAAGTCACAAAATGTATATTCCATGGCTCTGCAATTGGCATGAGACATGGGTTCAGCAAAAGGTGTAAACCGCGCAGTTCACTGGTTTGTCATTCTTTCCGAAAAACTTTAGTTGACCAACTATAATTATAATCAGTCAATTAAACTTGACTCGTGAGAACGTGCCTGAAGACAAAGCCTAAAGTACGTCGCAGTAATCTTGCAGGGAGGCAGTGCAGTACCTATGTAAGTTACAACTTTCTCTCAAGAAAGTGATGTAATTGTCCTTTAATTGTTTGCATTATGTCGAAATAATTTAATTGTACACTAATACTTGTCAACGTATGGGAATTCTCCGTAATTTTTTTTGTATGAGAACTACTTCACTTATTGCAAAGCTGGTCTCAAAATCTGTTTTATAAAATTGTGCATGTTTTCAATATCTGCTGTGAACATGCTAATTTTATTAATGTCAAGAGTAGATGTTAAATATTTTCCCATAAATTCATCAACAAAAAGCAAGCTGCAAATATAATGGAGCTTTTGAATACATTTACATAGTATTACTTTGTTATTGCTTAAATATTGGAATTAGCGCAAATATTGCATGCAGAACTTGTGCAATTTTCATTTTTCTGGATGAAAGCCAGTGCGAGATATACATAGTTATTATAACGTCGGGTGTTGAATGCTTGTAGTGAAGCCAATTTGTTAACGTGCTTTTCACATTATCACGCAGATGTTGCATGCATTTAAGCATTTAATCGCCTTGGCTGTGCTGTATATCGTAGGCTTTTTAATTGAAAATACAAAATGCCCGTAATAATATGCTGGCCTACACTGCATAAATTTTGCAACGTTCAGGAGCAAAGTTGGCATGCAAAAATCGCCAGTCTAGCTGATGCACGTCACTTGTTCTATTAGTTGGAAAATTGGACAACTCGGCCTAAAGAATGATATTAATAGTACATATGTACATATTTCTGATTGTTCTACAAATTTTGATTATGTACAGGATTCTAGAGGTGTACTGTATTAAATTAGGCCAAAAGTTATATATCTGTTCTAATCATTGTGTATCATTTTCTCTTGTATCATTTGTCTCTTCATGCAACGAATATTTTTGAAGTTGTCCATCCAGAGACTTTTGAGACACCCTGTATATGAGTTGAATATTCATTTTTCAGTTGCGCTGCGCTAAGTGTATACAAGGGGTAATAATGACAAAAAATCTCATACAACCATTTGAAATCTCAATCTTTTCGGAATCTGCGAATCATACAGAACTCGAAAATCATGCACTGCATATGTATTCTGCGCTCCTATGTTTTTCAGTACTTTTATATCACTTGGTAAAATATTGCGCAGGTGTCATTGTACTTTTTTTGCAACGTAATAATGTGTTATACAACTTTACAAGTACGAGTACAATTCGAAAACTTGCTTAGAAATGGGTTCCATTGTTATCATCCTGAGCCTTACATTCATGCGTATGTTTGCCGTTCCAGAGCTCATACAAGGGCAAAGCCAACCATCACATGTGAGAGCCTGTGTCGGAATGACCAGTGCATTATTGATATGTACCCATATTTTTTTGTAGGAAAAAAGGTGCTGGAACTCGCATCTTATTCATGCAGTTCTTAACCGACCTGCTATAACTTCAGGGCGATTCAAGTACAGTCAAAAGCCGGTTAACGTGGCCACATCCGTCCTACCTGATTTGGCCACGTTTACCAGCTGGCCAGGTTAAGCGAAGTGAAATTTTTTATTAAAAAATTGAATATCGATTGCTCTATCATCGTTTTATCGGTACATGGATATATTACCACATCGGAATATTCGTTGCTCATTTTAAATGCTAATCAAGATTAAGAAATAGTATAATTTACAATTTGGGTTCTTGTATGCAAACAGATTTGGAATAATCCATGCCCACAACCAGGTACGTGCTATAAAAGACATGTCGCACGAATGCTCTGGGTGAACCAAAACACATAAGTTTGTATCTTATGGAACCTACTTTGTGGGATATGGATTATTCCAAATTTGTTTGCGAATTAAGATGTTCCACATGGAAAACCTTTATTCATTTTCAAAGAAAGTCTCGGATATCTTGTTGACGGAGGGATGCATTGTGCTACAACTTGCCAGAGAGATGAAATTGCCCATTGGGAACATATCAGTCGCTATTTTGTGCAAAACTTTCAAAATCTCCGATGGCTAGTGTGTGCAGAATGTTGTCCTACCCACAATTTGCAAGCATATAATGGGGTTTTGTGGCCACTTGGGGCATCCGTCTAAACAAAATGTGCTGGAAACGCCATTTGGGTGCGTTCTATGACTTAAAAATCCCTGCATGTATATACATACTTACTTATCTTTCATTATATTCCGCTGCATATCACTCACTAAGTGGAGTATAGGCTCAGCAGCAGCTTGCAGTTAACCTCCATTTTATCGCCAATTTAGAATCTCTTTTCTGGAACGTGTTCAAAACGCCATGGCTCATTTTCATAGCAAAGAATTAAATGCAACTCTTTTTTGACTTTGTGAATCTTAATGCACCCTGGTAAAATTCATACCATTTTATGTGCATCTAGCTGCTACTCAGTCCGCACTCGACCGTCATTCAAGTGGATGCATAGACAACTTTAATTACACTCACGACTTGATTCATGAAAAATATGATATATTTGCATAAAGTGGAACTTGGATGAACATAAGCACAACTGACATAAATTTCTACGTACTTGCGTAAGAAACTTAACACAATGCACTAGCGCTGTACATCACATAAATCATTATTTAAAAATAATGTCCCATTCATTTATTTTGGTTGTACTAGCTACGTCTATATTTATGCCCCTGATACAATATTGGCGTTGGAATGCACCGGAAATGCGTCAAGATTTTTTTGGGACGTGTCAATAAACATTTAAAACTGCCAATATGACGTGAACATGGTACAGTTTGCTAAGTTTGCAATCTTTCAATTGTCCTATTTGTCAAATTGCGTTCCAAGCGATTTTTGTGCACGTTGGAAACATGTCGGCACATTATATAGTAGTGATTGATACACAGATGGCAGAATGTGCACAAAATATATGTTGTGCACATTTGGATTTGATTTTGCTTCAATGTTCCTCATTGTTCACACGGCACTTTCCTCGGAGCCACAAAATTTGTAACACCTAAAAATTTGAAATTGGGAATAATGAATTTCATAAAATAGACTAGTAGTTCTAATTAGAACACAACACAAATTAGGAATGGGTCTGGATTTTTTGATTGATGATTTTGATGCACCAAAAGTAATTGAAGAAAGAAAACAAAGAAAGACAAAACGAGTTCTATTCTTCTTCGGTTTTTGGATATTTTTGGCATCATTTGCTGCAGGTCTGAATGCCATGAATGTTGATTGGGAAGCAAATCCGAAATGGCTGGGAATCACCATAGTTATTGTAACTGCCATTCTTCAAGGAAGCGTTTTGGAATTGGTCGTCATGGCATCTACAACTGCTATTATCGGTGGCCAGAAGAGACCTCCTAGAAGAGCACCTTATGGAAACCTAACTATCATACTTAATTATAACCTTCTAGCTCATTCCACTGATGACATCGATGAAACATTTGCAACAATGTATGATGCCTACATGAGCAACTTGAGCGAGAATGTATCTTCTGTTCTGGTTAGTGCAACAGGTGACCCAAACCTTAAGCAGTACGAACTTGAGGTAATTACATTTTTAGATTTTTAGTAGACTTATGTATAGGAATATTTTTACGCAATCATCACTTAAAATAAGTTTGATTAAATATATGGTTTCAAAGTAGTGGTATAAAATAGTTTTTGTCATACACCAGCATGAAATATTGGAATGATTATACCGCGTTCACTCTACCTAAACCTGAAGTTTCGGTGGGGGTGAAAACGGAAGGGGAGAAAAGCAGTTGTAATCCTCTGGTATTAATTTGCCTCTAGGGAATCCCATTGTTCTACTGAGTTTTGACTCTTCCTCTGATTCTCTGAAGAAATTCTGGTTTTCTAGACAATGGGATTCCCTAGAGGCAAATTAACGCCAGAGGATTACAACTGCTTTTCTCCCCCTGCCGTTTTCACCCCCTACGGAACTTCAGGTTTAGGTAGAGTGAACGCAGTATAATTGTTTTGGCAGGGAACTTTGAATTTCTCTTGCATGTAAGGTGTCTTCAAAGTTTAATTGGAGGCAATGTTACATTTGCTTTCAAATAGATACTTTTTACTAAAGCAGCCGTATGTAATTGAATATCGTATCTTGTTCTGTCGTTGGAGCACATTGATACTATTGAATTACTACTACTTTAAACAACCGCAAAAAATCTCTCCCGGATTCCCTTTCTATAATATTGCAAAGTATGCAGCCATACAGTATAATATTATGCCTAAAAATTGCTCGCAAAGCTGTAACCCTGACATTGAAAGACCTTGTATATTGTTGACTGCTTGCATAGCAACTGTTAACGCGATGGATTTCATATAAAGGGTGTTTCTAAACTACAGAGACAAACTGACAGGGCATATTCCCTGCACAAAACTATGACATAAAGTTCTTATGAACCCTTGTCCCCAAACGCTTAGTTTTTGAAGTAGCACCTACATAAAATGTGACATCCATAATTCATGCTCCCCACATCTTTCCATTGATCGTTTATTAAGGACTCGTATTCGTTCCTAATAAAGATGTGAGGAGCATGAATTGTGGATGTCACATTTTATGTAGGCGCTTCTTAAAAAGCTAAGCGTTTGGGGACATTGGTTCATAGAAACTTTATGTCTTAGTTTTATGCAGGGAATATGCCCTGTCAGTTTGTCCCTGTAGTTTAGAAACACCCTGTAGATGTAAGAACTATACAATATTACAGACACCTTTTAATGCTGCTATTTCAGGTCCGGGATAAATATAGAAATCAAATTTACAAAGAACTTTTACGGGAAGGGCGAGCATTCTATGAAGGTCGAATGTCTGAGGTGGACAATCTTCGAAGTCAACATATCTGGCAAAAGTATTTCACCACCAACGGCGAGATGTTCATTAGTTACATTCTCGAACCACTGTGCCGAAGATTTGCACAAGAGTTCATGTGCATACACAGAGTCAGCAGGGTGCTGAAGAAGTGTGGCCAATACCAAGATTTAATGTTACTGTCTGAAGGTGATGACAAGGCATACTCCTATACCGATCCAAATCTCTATGGCAGTATGGCCAGAAAATACGGCGAACCGCTGTTCCACGAATCTCCAGATGTTGCAAACATCAGAGGTCGTCGTTTTGATTACACCCTTGTACTTGATGGAGACACAGGTGTGCAAAAAGGCACCGCTTTTGAGCTCTTATCCATCGCAGCAGCACATCCGGACAGAGGCATCATCCAACCTGCCATTAAGATGGATGTTGAAGATTCAGACACTGTCTTTATGATCATCGAAAATGTCCGACAGCAGGTCTAATATCAATGCACAAAGGGTGGCCATGCGTATCCACAAATTCTCATATAATCCCAAGATCACAGAGTTCTACTTATTATCTTCATTTATATTCCATATTTAGACTGTCATTTATTCGAAGAGACATGGATAGGTTCAAGGGAATCATTGTTTCTGTGCATGGGGAAAATATTTGCAGCCTAAAAGTGGCAAAAATTATATCACTGCTAACTAGTTCAACTCATTTTATTATTCTAATAAAAATAATTACGATATGCAATTTCCTATAGCGTCTAAAAACTTCAGTAAAATATTTAATTACTCTAATTCCATGCTTTCTTCTCTGTTCAGGTTTACTTTCAAACACAAGAGGTTCATTTTCCCCTAAAGTGATAAATACAAAAAACATATCTTCACTTATGTGTATTTTGCTTAGTGATAATTAATGTCCTGGCAACAAGTAATGCATGTATTATTTTTTAACCCAAATACGCTAATCTGCTTAAAATACATGGATTGGTAACAGAATCGTAAAACTGTGTGGATGACTATGTACATGATCAGTGGATGCTATTCATCTCAGGAAATCGCAAAAAACTCGTTTGGTTTTCACCTGTCTTATTGATTTTTCCATGAATTGCTTGTGTCCCGTCTCACATCGCGCAACTGACATGAGTCATGGAGTTGATCATTTCTGGATGAGGGCAGATTACATTTCAATTTATTCCTTCGTATATCAATAAAATCGTGGATAAAAGGGACTTACGTCAAATGAAACCACATTTTATAGCATTCGCTATTGAATTCTAAATAACGCACTATATATAATAAAATACGTAATATTTTCAACAATACGCATTCCAAGACTAAAATTTCTTGTTACTTAAAAGCGATAACTAATATTCTGATTTGGATTTGGAATTAATCAGAATGTTACCTAACGATAATGCAAATTCTAGTTAATTTGACTGTGGTAAAGCAGCGGCTACTGGTGCATTTTGACAATTCATTTAAAATAACAAAATTACGATTAATTTCATGCCAATAAAACTATTTTTTAACACAGGTGAATGATCCTATCACCAATGCAATGACAGAGCTCATGGATCAGAGTGGATTCTACGGGAAAGGTCTCATCAGAAACAGGGTGTACATTGACAACATAATCGGTTCAAGAGAAAATCTTATTGAGCGAGTCCCAATTGACGTTCTCAGTCACGACACATTTGAAGCTGCGTGTTTAAGGCCTTTGTATGCAAGCGACGTATTTCTACTGGAAGCACCATGCCTTAACTACGTGACATGGGATTCGAGGGAAACTAGATGGAACAAGGGGGAAATCTTGCTGTCCATGTACTTTTGGCCCAATAGCGTTGGCAAAATTCTTCGCCGCATCCAAATTTGGGTAAATGGGGCACCACTGACTGCTGCTAGCAGACCAAGAACCGAATCTCACTTCGATTTTGTCAGTTCTTATGTAGCTCATTCAGCTCTTAGAAATATGTTCATGAAACCACTGCTATTGATGTTCCTCATGGTTCACATGTTTGTGCATCTTCATTACCCCAGTGCCCCAATCATTATAGTCATGCTGCTCATTCTGATCTTTCCCAAAATGGCAGTTTATGACGGGCAAAATTTTCGCAAGATCGTTGTTGAAGTTTTCGCCTCAGCTTTCCAGTTTACACCTGAGGCTCTTGTTGGAACGGTGCGGGTTCTTCGAGCTGTCAAGGTGAGAAAGGTTTTTTTTTGCTTAAAAAATCCACAATTCCATCTCTGTTCATAGGCCTAGCTGAAAGTACTCTTATTAAAACTGGATAATTTCTTAATGAATTCTTGAACTAAGATATGCTAATACTAATAGAGAATTAAAGAATTCTAAAAAATACTATTCCAATCTATTGCAAATTCATTGAACTTAACTATGTGAATTCCGATTTCTGAATTATTGAGCGCATTGTTGGTCTGTTTTAGGGAAACATTGTTGCTGGTGGAAAGTGGATTCCACAAAGAGCAGTCGAAGAAGAATTGAAAAAATCCAATCCCTTTGTATCAAGTTTCAAACATCTATGGATGTTCACGGTGTCAGCAGCGCTTCTAATTGCAGCTATTGTCTATCTGGATCAATTTGCTGCTAATCGAAATTATTTAATGTTTACAATGATTGGGACTTTATTCTTGTTACCGCTATTTACGGCTTTCACAACAATGAATGCAGCCGTGCTTCAGTACTTGAGCACTAGACACACAAAGAAACAAGTGGACATGATGTTACATATTTCAAAATTATATTTCATGAAATATTGGAAACGCCAACTGAACATGCTGAAAAATATATCGCCGTCATATGATAAACGACAGGCATTTCGATGGGATACTGGTTTAAGTGCTTGAACATGTTGTCATGTCAGGTTGAAATTCAAAATTAAACAGAAATTATGGCAATTATGTGTGGCGTTCCTATTTCCAGGGTACTGCAAATTAAATGGCTGTGAGGTAACCTTCTTTATTTTTGCCTGATATTGAATGAATTCTCAACGGACTTCAAACTGGGTTTCAAGAAAATGCAATATTGATGTTTGTTCTGGCTTTCATTAATGTTGTCTGCAAAAACCTTTTCAATAGTTTTATTAACTTAGAATATGCTGTGGAATCTTATTTTTTTACATATAGGGTACATGGGGTTGACCATTTTATCGATCATCTACTGTTATGTTGGAGCGGGCAGTTCAACCATAAGGTATTAACTGTTTGCGGAACTTGCTTCGATAAGTAATTTTCATGAATGATGAAATCTGATGGCAACTTAGTAGTAGCAAGTGTGCTAATAGTAGGTATCTCAGCATCCAGAATTAGAATGTCAGAGGCTAGAGCTGAAATAAGACATGAAAAATTGAAACATTACGAAATTGAGCTGAAGTTGTGTATTTTGGCTTCCATTCATGGAAATGTGATATGTATTTAGAAACTTTGGGTAAATATATAGGAATTTCTTGGTATTCTCCCCCGCAAGTTTTTGGGAAACTAGTCAGGTGCTAGTCTTGCATGGCGTTTTCAACTGGGTTCATGCCAAAACAGCACGCACGTATCATTGCACCCATGTACAATCCGCAAAAGGAACCAAGCAGATCACGTGCCAATCTTGTCTTGTTTTAAAATTGGAAACTGTGAGCACACTCTCACAGTCATTCAAGTAGCTCATTACAAACTGCAAGCATTTTGCTTTCTAGTTCAACGTCGCAGATTCCCGGTTCATGCGGAATATCAGTTTACACCTGATCGGCTAAAATCACCTTGATTTTACCGAAATGGGGATGATTAACCGAGTGAGAGCGCGATTGCAATTATTATCATTTCCTGCGCAGAAACTGTGTTCAACATCACATGATGACAAGCACACCAGAAATGGTAAGAAATTAGTTTACGGTTTAATATTTTATAAAAAGCTTACAGCAGTATAAAATAAATAAAACAACGTACATGCGAAAATGTAATAATAATTTATTTAGCTTACGTGTTAATCCAGGTTTCTTTTTAATATGGAGGGTGTAATTTTTGGTGAATTTTTATGAATTTCTATAGTGTGTTTGCAAAGTCATTGACAAATGAAAATGTGGCACTCTTATGGAGAAACAGTATACATATCCGAGTGTACATAATTTCCGAGGTCACTATAACCGAGTTCTGTACTTACAACAAAGAAACATAACAGTGGGCACTTGTACTTTCGTTAGGAGAGTTTGGCGTTTTGACAGGGCGATCACATGCCAGGAAAATTATCCAATGGTAACTTTGTTTGGGATTTGCAGGTGTCGTTTTAAATTGATTTCATTTGTATTTTATTATAGAGGTGTATATTTATTTAAGATTAAAATGCTTACATTGTGGAAATATAGAATTTGGTCTGGAGCAGTAATGTATACCTGATCCACATCCCCTAGAGATATGTGTATCAAAGTTTTGCTTTCTCATTGTGTTCCTATTCTTTGTTGAGTTACCGAATTACACGGAATTAATATATTTACAATATAGAAAATAAAAGAGGCTAAAAATTTCAAGCTGCTGGGGCCCTTTACAAATATTTCGCAAACTGTAATTTTTGGAACTCTGGAAACCGAAAATCAATATTTTATAGTACTAGTACTGGCTAGAGTTCGATCACAATCTTGTCAATCTGTTTACAAAGTGAAGGCAGCCAGGTGGAAAAAATGTCTATTTCTGAGAGGTTTCAGGTCATGATCGAATGTTCCAATTCATTTCCAATTTTGAGGAGGTGTACAAAAAATGATATAGCGCGGAAGAAAGTTGCGGGATAGAAAGAAAGTATAATATGCAAACAAGAAAATTGAAACCGGTTTCGTAGGCCTTGGAGTACATATAATGTGGTGAAACGTCGTACATTGACCTTTTTAACGCACGAGCGTTCTGCGTTTTTGCAGTTTGCTTGTTGTCTGCATTGCTGTTGGTGCCATATTTTGCAAGAATACCCAGTCCTCTGCTCATCGGAAGTGTGGCAATAGCCTACTTACTCGTCGTCCTCCCCATGCTACTTTCTGGACGGTCTTTGGGAAAAATCACCGAGGTCACGGAATGTCAACTAAAACTTTGTAAAGGTAGGCAGCTGATACTCGTAATTACTAATAATCGTATGTGGGTACTCGATTTTATTGAAGTTTGCAGAGCTTTATTATCAAAGTAATTGTAAAAATTTAAGAACATCAAACAATTTCTCCACGAATTAATTACATGCCGATTGTACTTTCAGGTCATGGAGAACACTTGAGTTCGCGACTTCGCACGTGCTTATACGAGACTTTTTGGCGACATATTATCAGGCAACATATTGAAATCGAGTATAAATGACATGATTAATATTGATTTATTGTTTGTTGATGCGCATTTTGTGAGGGAGTGGTTCAAAAAGTGTGCAAGACGGTTAGTCACCTCAGAATAGGTTGTTTATTTAATTTTTGGCTGAGTCTTCTATGTCCTCTATACATTGCCAAGGACTGAGTATTTTTGGCCAATAGAGACCTTAGCTTGGCAACCTCGGCTCTAGTCATTTTTAACTCGATATAAAAATATGATCATGCACAACTCCTAGTATATACATAAGTATAACCGCCCAAGGTTCGAATCACGCATGTAAAAGTTGACATTATTCCAATAATCCAATAGAAACAATGGGTTCAGCATTTGGTATTGGGTACTAATTGTGAATATGGATTGTTTCTTCGATTGTTATATGCTATTCATGAAATGCTATATGTACATATAAAAACTAATATAACATGAATTATTTGATAACTAATTGAACATAAATCGCGGTTTCCATTGCAGAACAATTTTGAACAAATATAGTACAATATTTAAGAATAATTCGAAGTACATTGCGGAGGCTATTCATTAATTAAATTAACCTTGGTTCAAAGAAATGGCAAATTGTTGTTTAGTATTTCACGGTTTGCCAAGTCCACACAGTCTGATTCTGAGGGTCGTTGTAACTCGGGTTGATTAGAAAAAGAAACATTTCCTAGGAGCATTGAACTTGACCCTACAATACAACTAAATGTAAACTTGGCACAGCGTTTCACTTTAATTTAAGGTAAAGTGATCTGTTGTACGGCAGATCATTTGCCAGACGCGCTAATAAAAGTGTTATATTGACAAATATACTTTATTTAAATTTTAAAATCCGCACATTTGTGGAAATTTGCCAAGTCAAGCAAAAATTACAAATATGAAACCAAATACATATGTATATTATTCTTTGCTTAGAAGCTATATACCAAGAGTGTTGCTATTAAGTCCCATTACCGCAACCTATTAAAATTCGTTTTGCATCGAAGTATAATTATAATCAACAAGTGTATAACTTTATGCTATGTTGCCAACTGTAAGTTTGTGTTGGACGGGACAGTGACCAGCTCGAACTGTGGAGTAATAACTCGGACACAATAGAACAAAATCAAATAGACAATATACATGTATACTATGTTACATATTATATTAATTTCTAATTCCTGAGAAAATGTTAATCTCTCTATTTTGGTATCCGATTCTCAGCTATGTCAAAATTATGCTTAAACTATAGGAAAATTGGAGCAATCAAACGTTTATACAAAATTAGTTACTCATTTGTTGTACCATATGTACTAACACTTCATTAGCATCCTTGAAATGCTAAATGATAAGTCAATAAATGACAACGCTACTACGCAATAATTATGTTCTGTAAGGAAGGTTGGATCCAGCACTTCCGTGATTACTATTTTGGATACTTTCAATCAATCGATACAATATAAATTCAGTGCTTACTTGCCTGAATTAAAACAATCATCTTGATCTAATTTTCAGAGTTGTTCATTCGTGGTGTGAGCACACTTCGGCTGATCTTGTTTCGACTTTGGTCACTGAAACACCGCATCGAGCTGAACATCTTGCGAATGGGCGACTTGTGGCTGATGCTCAACCAGATCACTTTCTTCGCATTATGCGACCGCATCTTTTGTCCGAGCCAAAGACTCACTTGCCTTTATTCACTCATGATTTACAACGTGATCGCCTATTGTATTTCTTACATCAGAGACTCGCTACGCAAGCAAGATTGGTCTCCATATGTGCGAATATCGGAATCGACCCATGTCCGCCACCTAGCAATGAGTGCAACCAAATTCGTGCTGGAACTCACCAAAGCTGTGTCGTTTGTCATAACAGTGGTTTTCACGCTGCTCGTATTTGGATTTGAACAAGGTCTTCGGTATTATCGACCCACCTGGCCACATATGTTCACCACAGGCATGTACTTCCTTATGACAGATAAAAGTGTAGTTCGCCACATGCATGCAGCATTGGAATCCTTGAGGATGGAATCTCTGGAAGGCATGGAGAGACTCTGGGCACCAGTTCTCATTCAAGGATCTTTGCTTTGCGCTTCAGCTGCCCTAACTTTACCAAGGATTGTTGACGGAGATTTCAGACTGGCTGCTTTTGCTGGCTACACCAATGTTTACCTCTGTTGGAAGGTATAGTAAATATATAAAGTGCAATACGTATATGTATTCTGTTTCGTTGGATTTCTTATAAAGTCACTAATTTTAAATGAAGTGGAAAATGAGTGTACAAGTATGATTTGCACAATGAGCAATGTAACATTTCATAGTTAAATAAGTTACACAATAATCTGAAAAGTGTATAATTCTGTCCAAGGTGAAGTATTCAGTATTACTCGAGCCTGCAGCACTGCGCAGTGCACCATGAGGGGTATATCTTTCATTGAATCTTGGTATTTATTTGCATAGGGTCCTTTAGAGTCAGCGTGGAAGGACCTGCGTTCCGAATTTTCTCGCCTATCCAAATACCGGAAGGCAACTGAGAAGGAAGTTTGTGATCGGGATGATGTGTGTGCAGTGTGCCTCCAACCAATGAAATTCGCCCGTTTGACTCCATGCAATCACATGTTTCATGGTGATTGTCTTCGTTTGTGCTTGAGAGAGAAAAACAATTGTCCCATGTGCAAACAAGAACTCTGATTTATAGTTTATTTAACGGTTTTTATACCAAGGTATATTTGGTACAAAAATGTGAAATCCTCAAACTTGTATTCGTTTTGTCTGCTAGACTGTACGTTCGTGCATTGTTATTTGTAATTGTATACGTTAATTCGTGTTTAATGAATTATAATCAGGGTTCCTTGAATTCCGATAGATATTTTTCAACCAATTTTCTTGAGTAAATTATGACAGAAAGCACATCCGCAAAATGGGCAAGTATTAAGCAATATTCGAGAACCCCTGATTGTATTAGTTTTTATATTTGTAAAGATGATTTCGACATTTTATGTTGGAGAATATATAAAATGCTTAAGTGGTAGTAAATGTATTTCAGAGTCTTGTATAACTACTGTGGGCTGCAAGTGTCGATTAATTATCGAAGTATGTGTACATCGGATATTACAACTTTGCAGAAGTTGAAAAATGTAAGTAGGGTATGGCATTCATTTGGCTATGGACTTTGATGCAATTACCTTATAATGATCATGCTAATTAGCACCTTAGTTTTGGATAAATAGAAAGCCAATTTGCAGTATTATACATGCAAGATTACCCAACTTTTTGATTCATGGAATCAGTTTGCCTAGCTTAGTTTACCCGATAAATTTTCAAAAATGTAAGCATTTCTGTCAGCGGTTTATTGAAAAATGTCCAATTGTGCTCTGGTGTTGAAAGCAAATTGCAAACGCTGCAATTGTTTTGTAGTATTTCACAAGCGAGCGATAGTGGAGGTCAGCTGTTAAAGTTTGTGTACTGGCAGTATATGCTGTCACTGATATTAACACATCATGTATCATAATAAAAAAATCCAAGACCTTGAAAATCTAGAAATGACAGGATTTCAGAATTGGGGAAAAAAACTTTCCTATACGGAAGAAAAATTACATTTGCTGCAGGTTAAGATTATAACTGTTTTACTGCCCCATTTTGAATAGTATTTTGGACTCTATTCCATCTTACTCCTTGGATGTGCTGTATATATGTATATGACGACCTAATACATTCATTTTATGGGCTTTCATTCCCTTGATTTCGTTTTGCAGTTAATATTGTTCCAGCTTGCAATCTATGAATTGCTCTGTTGCATTACTGAATTGTGTTGGGAATAGTGATCTGCAAATCATAAATCTGCGTCTGGTCTTCCTTTCAGATATATTTAATGTACAATACAAGTGCAGAATTCATTTCCAATTATAAATTCACTGTATACGATAATGGTAATGTGCATTTTAAGTACGTCTATGGCTTGTCTGTGTTAAACGTCACACTTGTTCTTCATCGAATTATCAACCTTTTGCATTTATAAAAGGTTGACATATTCTAGGCATTCTTTCAATGCAGCCATTTCAAAAAATCTTTTTCAATGGCCTGCAATGCAATCCACAGGTGCAGCTGTTGATTATTATAGGCTACGCTACGATGATGGATCTGTCATTCTTTTATATGTTGATGCCACTCTGCGATACATGTGACTTCTACCTCAGTAATTTAATTTCCAACAAAATTGTTCTTAGTATTTGTGTTTCAGAATACAAGGAGGCTGGTATTTTAACAACATACTATGTGTAGCATTATGCACCTGAAAGAAAGGCTGGTCTTAGCTAGTGTCACGGTTTTCACCTGATGAATGACTACTTTTTCACAACAAATATCCACCAATAGTTCCAAGGCCATAATGGATGGTGTAAGTATTTGGTTAGCGCTTGAGTAAGTACAGAGTTTAAAATATCAATATAAATAATGCTACTAATGTGTCTTAAAGTTAAATTTGGCAGAACATGGATGGACACAAAAAGAGCAAAGCACATTTGCTGATTCAAAGCAACAATAAAATATTACGTTCATTTCCGCAAACCTATAATAATTGTGGAAATAATTTGGAATAGGATTTTAATTTCGATATTTAAGTACATTTAGCATGATATTAGATTACAAGTAATGCATTTGTTGTATTCATATGTATGCTGTATGTATTTGCGCTGAATGATATTAAAAGTATAAATACTTATCAAATCCTATACATTTCAATAACAACTTCGAAAGTTCAGTGCAAGAATGGATTAAAATTGTATACGCGTGTGTTTCATCTTACATCTTTTAATCATTAACAATTTAAATTAAGAGCATGGCACAAGTCAAACACATTGGCTATAATCTTGAGAGTAGCAATTTATTTGAATGTGTTGCAGTTCATCTATAGTTACGCTACAATACAGTAGGGTATACCTCCTTTTTCTAAATTATTTAGAAATTATAGCATAATCGTGCTTTCAGTAAATCTATTACATCCAATACATCAGATGAATTGGCTTAGAAGTAATAACTCATATATTGCGCGGAATTTATATAAAACACTTTCCAAATTTTAATTAAAAACTATCATACTGGCCCTTGTGAGTTATGTGCAAAATATCGATTGAGGGAGCAAAATGTCGGTCTTGTCCATCATAATGTTTTTGATAGCTAGTATCGGACCATGCAATTTTCTCAACAAATTTTCCGTTTCGTTGAACGCGAACCAATATTCTCTTCAGCTGTTGGGAAACCTGAATAAGTACAGTACGTCCCACACAAACTTTACAGTTTCAACAACGTACCATTTAGAAAATTATGTTGTAGCAAATATCTAGTTTGAAAATTGTGCGACTGCAATTCCATTACATTTCTGGAGGTCAAAAGTCTGGATCTATTTTAAAACTTCTTGAAAACAGAGTTACAGTTGTTTGTTTCGTGGTGGTAAAGAAAGCAGTTGGAGGGGGAAGGGATCCCAGAATTACATGGCACCTATAACATTATCTTCAAGGTAATATCTAAACCGTTAATTGCAGAGCATCATTAGTAGATTTCTTCTTATCCTGTTAGGTAACGAGATGATTTATTTATAATTGCTTTTCTCATTTTGCATCAATATTCACGTGGAGTGGAAAAACCGTTCGTTGGTAGGGTATTATATTCAAAAACAAAACTATTATTTTGTATCATTGTGAGTCTGTTTAAAGCAAATAATAGCAGGTCTGTATTTTGCATTGTCCCCTTTTAACACCACGCATGTTCAATTTAAACAAATGGACGATATATATGCATATCGGAATCTTTTTATGAAAAAATAGTTTGGTGGACCCAGTTATTAAAAATATAATTCAGCGCGCTATAACCTGGGCCTACGAAAATACCTTATCTTTTGTCCCGCTTCTGCCCAATCATACCACAAGAACTGGGGTGGCCGTGATATTACAGTATTAAAATACAGTCCGCCCTCGTTAATCCGGCAGATATGGGACCAGAGCACCGCCGGATTATCGAAAACACCGGACTAGTGAAAATTAACTAATGATGAAGAATTTTAACAACAGACACTGCGTTTTATTGTACACATAGCATATTATAGGGCATGTAAGTTACACATTTGTATTTAAGGTTGAAGGTAAACAAGCTGAAACAGTACAAATTAAGAACAAATTTACTTGTTTTGTAATAATACTCCAGAAAAAATATGCTGCAATTTTTCTACAGAAAAACATTGATTGCTGCAGAAAATCTACAGAAATTCCTATAATTTTGTAGATTATTTGCAGAAATTAATATTTATCTGTAGAAAATGTAGCAGCATATTTTCAGATGCGAATGCAGATTTCCTGCAGAAAATATAGTAAAAGTTTTCAGATATTTTGCAGAATTTCAGATTTTGTACAAATATTTTTAGAATTTCTACAGATTATTTTCAGTGATTGCAGAAATTCTACAGAAACCATTATTTAAAATTTCAGCATAGATAATAGAAACAGAGTGAAAGGAATAAATTCTATCAGCATGAATGTACATAAATGCTTAAGAAAAAAATCTTTATTTACCTCCCGACAAGTTTTCTAAAAAGATTACCGGATAATCGAAGGGCCGGATTATCGAGGGAGGACTGTACAAGAATAGACGCATCCCATTTTTACATGCTATTTGCTAAGCGTGATAGAACATGTATCCTACAGACCACTAAAACTGATCTTTTTGTTTCTTCCACTGTGCTATTTTAAAGAATTTCTTTCCTGAAAGTAGGGAATATACACTCTATAAATGGGTCGCACATGACCTTCAAATGATGTTACTTTCAGTTTTCTGTTCCTGATAGTTCTAGATTGTTCCCACAATTAACGTCAATTCAATGCGGAGCAAAAGTATACCTACTACTTACTAATCCTTATTTATATTTAGATTGTAAGTAGCGATTAGATTACAGTCTTCTTCATAAAAGTTGAACCACCGAAGTTCAAAATCCTGTATATAAGGTCACGGTCATGCCCTAATTAAAAACCTATGCTCTGTTCTGCGTATTTATCCATTTGTGTGACCTTGGGAGTTATTTAGTAGGCCTACTCCATGGAGAAGACAACTATGGATATGGGAAGATCACATACATACTAGCAGTACCACGTTATGTATTGGTGTATGCTTCATTATAAATGAATAAAATACATGACAAATGTGGAATATTTAATTACAGAAACCAATTTGTAGAAGTACTAATGCACTAAAAAGTTACTTGTTGCCTGTAATGTATGCGCATGTCTTTTTGTAATATCTGGAATTCATTGCCCAGTATAGACGTACACACTTCCAGTTTTCTTTCCTTGTACATGAGTGCGTTTACGTCGACTACGACAATAGCAGTAATTCATAAACAATTGAATTGATGCAACAGCGAGACAATAGAATTCGGGGTACAACTTTGCTTCAACATAGAAATGAATTCTGGGTATTCTTAAAATGATAATGTTAATACATCATAGTGAAATTAAAACGGGAATTTTAGAATACGCTAGTTTCAAGAAACGGCAATTACAATGCATTAGAATCAAGGGACAATGCAAGCGTGGAGCAATAGACATGCACCTAATTTACATTTTCCGCGATAGTAATGCGCGACGGGTGCGGTTTGCTACTTGCAAACACGATAGTGAGCGCCATTAGCTTAACTTTTCTAAAACAGAAACCATATTTAGGATTGACGTTTGAAGATTGAAAATATGAGAAGGTTAACTGCGAGGTAAATCGGATTCATGAGGCAAAAACGAAGGGCTATTTTATTGGCGCGAGCGGAAGGATCGCTTTGCGAAGCTGGTAATTTGGTCAGAAGAGCTGGGGCGTCGCTGCAGTGAAAGCTTCATTCGTGCGTCAGACATCACACTAGGTTGACGGATTTGTGTCTAGCGCATAGTGGTCGAACAACGTATTTGGAAACTGAACAGAATGCCCTCTGGTTACGTAGCCGCGTTCTATTTCCTGCTGTCTCTCACATCGCATCTGTCAGGTGGGTGTTTTCCATGTTTTCCCATTTTCCCACGGAGTATCATTTTGTACTGATGATCGGCACGCGACACTGGTAATATGGAGGTGCTATCGATTTACTGTAATAAGAAAGTGAATATTGTTTGTCAGAATATTTACTTCTATTCATCGTGTTGTATTATGCATGGCAACATGTATTTTTCTGTATTTGAGATTCTTTTTTGAAGACTGAATGTGTAAACCACGATCTTCTACAGTATGATGACAGTTGGTTGCGTTGCTGGAAAGCCAGCCTAAAAAATCTGTTTCCTTTCATCGCTATTTCTAATCACACTTTAATACTGTTTCTACAAATGCGAAAAAGAAGATCTTTACTTATGATTTCAATGTTTGAAAATTAGGAGTGACAATTCGAGATTTTGATGCTGTAAATGTCAATTTAAATGTGGGGGGGGGGAGGTATGGTGCATCAATTTCAGAACAGATGAGGAAATGTCATATTGAACTTGAGCTATTTATAGAAAAGAAATATTTAACTCCGGGATATTGTAACTGCAATTTGTAAAATATTGTTGTTATACCACTGACCTTGAGCTAAATAGGCCCATTTTTATGGGATCAAAACACCAGGTGGCGCTCCGAAAAGCGGTGAATATTAATGTGAGCCTCCAGTCTAGATCTCAGATTTGAATAAGGATATTGTGTTTCCCAGTGTCATGTTTAGTATTGATGTTGGCCTACTTGGTGAACATTTTTCTTCATGCAAGTGCAATTTTTGTCTTCCAGTTTACCATTTAATAATCGACAGAATGATGGCGTGCATTTGCCAATGAAATGTCACGTAGGCGTACTAAATTGAGTGTCCTTGTCATTTTGTGAAATTATCATATAACTTATTAGGGTCTCACTCTCTCTCTCTCTCTCTACGTGTATTATGAAGTTGCCTTGATAGAAATGATGTTAAATTTATCCTGACGGATGCAGTCAGCGAAATGAATAATTTAGACAATAAATAAGCCGTTAATATTTTCCTAAGTGAAGCATTAATTTAAGTATAATCGGTGAGCTTGCTGCTTTCGGTGACAATTGAATTTTGTTGACGAATTCTTGACCTTTCATCCACTTTAAAGGGGCATAAGAAAGTTAACAATTTTTACCCATAGCGAATATTATTAATATATAATACAAATTTAGTTGGGAATACTCTTGCTCGATGTATATATTTTTTCAAATATAGTTCAAATTATGCCATGGATAGGCATTTGTGTGTTAGAAACACGACTCTTATCTGCACGATTTAATTCTGCGACCGTACAAATGTTTGTTTGCAGTAAAACTGTTGCCAAGCGTAGTTTAGGTAACAAAGAAATTCGAGGCGTAAATGGGAAACGTGAAAGGCCGTTGGAGTGACGTCATTAGTCGATGTTGCCCACGTTGTTGTGGCCCATCTCCTCTTCACAAATGGCTGCACTGCATAGCGGCAAATAACGCGCCTTATTTCCGGCTGGAAATGTTTCACAGTTTTTTGTCTGTATTCACATTTTTTCCCCCTTGAATAATCGAAATAAAAGACAACGTCGTGGTGGTCTTTCAATGTTTGTCTGTCTTCCCATGCAGCATATAAAGGATGTAATTGCATAAATTCAGTTGCTTGCTAAGAATATTTCTGGACATTTTCCGGCAATTATTATCTTTCTAAAAATTTGGTTATGGTCGACGCATTTCCGGTCTAAATGGCCTGGATGGAAAAGTTAAAAAAACAAACGAATGGCATATTTGCTATACGTTATTCTTCAGTTGTGTGATGATGTCATTGTGTTTTTTACTGCATAATAGCGTGGGCTTCCCAACAAGATCTGTTTTCGCATTGACTTTCATTTCCAGTGGAAAGTCGGTGGTGCGCAATTCCTGCCTAGTTTGGGTCTGTTTTGTCGGTTTTTAAGAACGGTTTGAAGGTTAAATAGTTTATTAGGTGACCATTGTAACCTTGTGTCCAAAGTGCAGCATTTCGTAAAGCTGAACACCTGGGATCCTTGTATAGAATTTATTGCCCAAACTACATGGATTAATTATCCTGTAAATTGACAAATAGACGTGCTAATTGTTTATTGCTCCGGCCTGAGATGAACGGAAATTAAAAACTTACTATTTGCACGTGATCCATTAAAATATGTAATCGAAATATTGACCAATTACAGTAGAACGTCGTTTATCCGCACTAATTGGGACCAAGGGTTGTGCGGATAACGATTTTTGCGGATAATTAAACAGGCTTTTATTTAATGCAGAAAAACACGTGCAGTACACCCAGTACTTCTTTTGGACCCTTCTTCGCTATCTAACTTCGATGCACAGCTCAAAATTTCTTCTTTTCAGGCTTTGATATCATAAAAAGTCCTCTTTCTGATCTTCAACAGTCACCTTTATTGGTTTTATTGATACTCTACCCTTTTTCTGGATTGATAAAACATTCCGATTGCGTTTAACTTGGTCACTACTCGCACATGTCATGGAAAATACAGTATAAAACCACAATTTTACAGAGCGAAAAGTGTGTTTTAGGTGTGCGGATAATTGACGTTGCGGATAATTGACGTGCGGATAAACGACGTTCTACTGTATATTGGTGGATGTTTGTACTCATTATTCAAAGTAATAATAGGACAAAGAATGACCCAACCATTAATTATTTCCGGCTTTGTTGCCGTTTTTAACTCGGCCTTTTCTTTCCTCGCATTTAAATTAGTAAACGTTAAAGATTAGATACGCAATTTTCTAATCAATCTCTTCAAATGCAGGTTTATAATAAAATATGACCTATACCAATAGGTATTTTTGTTATTTAATTTTACCTTTTATAATAATTTAAGCCAATGAAACTACGTATGGTATTTTGACTGCACGTGGGGCATGCTGTCAATAAGTTATTTTTACAAAATGCCCCTTCCTTTGACATCTCTAAATGTCACATTTCATTCTAAGTTCAAATTTGTCGTTGACAATGCAGTATCGGGCAAGGTGCACGGTGGGTGACCAACATCTATTGCATAATATTCTGTTCACTTTGGCGTTTCAATGCAACAATATTAAACTGTGGATAATAAATGTCACTAACTGGGGATTGTCGTGTCATATTAACATCGTGTAATAATTGTAGTCGCATATGAAAATTCAGAAGATTGCAAGATTTTCCTTGCAGTAGTCAAGAGGGGAGAACGTCCTTATTCAGTTATAAAGTAAAGTTGTTTTGAACTCTTTTAGTTTCAGTATTCAATGGAGTTTATTTTTATTTCAGTTTACAATTGGGGTTTCCCCTGTTAGGGACGTGTAATCCCAAAAGCGAGCTAAGCCCATTGAATGAGATTGCAAGCTTGCAAAAGGTTTGGTTTTTGCCCTGTCCTGCTTCCTTTGCTTCTCTCCTCTATGCCTCATCTCCTCCCCCTTCAGATTTCTCAATCGCAAATGGTATTTCTTTTCTCATGGAAATGCGTCAATGGTCACCCCAAAACCTTTTGATGCGAAGCAAAGGCTCAAGAGCAGTCCCCATGAAGGCTATTTTCGGTTGCCCCTGCCTGTTTATGAGGGCCATACACGTGACTGCAACCAGAAGATTATCATTTGTGTTTAATGTCCTGCAAGCTATGATTTTTGGCTATAGCAAGGAATGTACGAGTACAAGCTACAGTAGTTTCATTGAATTTTTAAGAGCTGCCGCCATTGGAGCAAGTGTTATTTTGTGCCCGAAAAATAATCTCATGATACAAGATGGAGTCGCACAATGGGATTGAAAAGCATTGGATATGTCGAATGCAAATTCCGGCTAACTTTTTTTTTGAAACTTGTAATTAATGAGGAGAATGCCGAGTATGTGAGCGAATTTAAGGAAAATGTGAATGCAAACTTGCTTTGGTAATTAGTGATGCATGTAATTAAACGCTTCGTTTAATTGATTTTGGCCCATTTCTGGCCTAGCAGTTTCAGCTAGCAAATTACTACAACAGAAATTCAGGCGCAAATTGAATTATTTAACTAGTGTTACTTTTTATGAGCCTAAGGGCAAGCTTCTTCATTTCCCAACCTAGCTTCTTGATTAGAGACACAATTTTCTCGGTTTTCTTGGCCGTAGGTTGTTTTCACGTTACGTAATGAAAAATTGTAGAACTTTTTGCTGGCTCCACGTGCAATAAATCGTATTATTGAATGCTTAAAATAATTACAGATGAGTGTAAGCAATTTTGAGTACAGATGATGAACAGCTAAATTGGGTTATATTAAAAAAAATCTGAAATATCGGATTCGAAAATTTATGGAAGTTTAGAGGATATTTATTACTTATTAGTATGCTGTTCATGCACCAGTAGGATGGTGCCATGATATTTTAAAATGATACATGTTTTTTTTTTACGTAATCACGTGTTTGGATAAATAATGAGCTTTACAGCTACTGTATCGCGTACACCATGTAATCATGTACTAGTGAAATGTGAGCTACATAAATAGATGTAAAAAGTCTACAGGAGCGTAGAATACGGTTATTCACTCATTTTCGAGTTCTGTGTCCGAAAAGATTGAGATTTCAAAAGAGATTTGACATGGTTGTAGCAAATTTTTAGTCTCACATGCAACCTTTAAACCCATTGAGGTCGCAGCTCTAAAATAATATCCGTTTGGGCAAATAATGTGATTAATAACATTCCTTAGGCCATTTATAAAATAATGTTCGCGAGGACCAAGAATATAAATAATATTTTGTCTTGTCTCCGAAATTTGTCCAAGAACCGGATTTAATCCGTTTTCAGTAGAGGAAGGCAAGGGTAAAATTCCAGTAGGAGCACAGCTATTAATAAGGTCCGTTTTTTTAACTTGTATAAGAAAGCGATATTTGTGCAAGCTTCACACCTGTAGATGAGTCACCGAAAAACGGTGGTAAAATAGATTCCATGGGGGAAATCACTAGATATTTGACCGCTATAGTAAATAAACCGTTATAAGCAAGACCGTTATAAAAATGTGTTTAGAATGCAATCCAGCATACCCCCTACGCACGGAATACATCAATAGACCGTTATTTCAAATCGTTAACGTTGTATAGAAAGATTTCACTGTATTGAAGAGCAGCTGCATGCAAAGTTATAATGTTAAATGACCAGATATAAAATAATTACTATCTGTTGGTGTAATTAATTTATAAGTGCATAAATTAAATAGAGGATTTTTTTTATGCTACTGAGCTCTACATAATGTTTCTCATCTCAGTTTAAATGTACTATTGTTTAATTAGAAAAATTACCTAACCTCAAACCTACTGTTGTTCACTGGAATGAATGTAGTCAGATTAATTGTGTTGCCAGTATGATTTTCTACGGAGAACATGCTTAGTAATGGAGAAGATCAATACTCATTTATGCAGAAAAGGATGCGCTACTAATTTGAGTACGTATTGAAAATCGATTGGCGACGACACCCTGGTGACCCAACAATGGCAGTCACTGTAACTGATGACGTCATCGGCTATGTTGTCAATAAATTAATGTAGGCAGGTCACGTGTTTATTATTATACTTTAAGCCTACGCTCATCGTCCCCATTGTAAATTCGCTTGAACCAATGAGCTTGAATACTGCGTCATTGTGTGCACTGTTTGCTATCGTGGAATAAGAGTTTCCATATCCAAATGGGATGTTTTCCAGACCTTCCGTGGCACACCATTTCTCATATTGGAAAGAAGATTACCACTTATAAATAACGAGATAATCTGAATTTGTCATCGTTCAAATTTGTCATATCCATTAATATTTATGCCATTTCATTGCAGTCAATTTTTGGCTTTGGTGGCTTATTTGTTTCTTTATCTTGGCATGTTTCAAATTCTATTTGATATCTGAATCATGTGTGATTAGACAAAAATTGTAATTAACCATACGGATGATGGCGAGGGGATATTAAATAAGAATGTAATACAAGTTAAGATGCTAGTAATCTGCACTATAAAAATGATCGTAATTGATCACTGTGAGGGAAAGCGACATTACAAGTGATGCTAACAACGGGCCTGGAGGGGATAGATATAATATTAAATTGGATACTAAAAGAGATGACTACCGACTAAACGGCTTCAATTGGCGAAAGTAGACGCCATTTTACAAATGGCTGCTCTATTATATTGATCTCCAAAGCTTTGGATAGTTTGAAAAGCCTGATTCGTAATACTAGTAGCTGTGTCTACTTAATACTGGTATATAGTCCAAACTACTTTACATTTGCTACATAAAATATTTTCTTGAGTTAGAACAATATGAAATCCTCTGTTGAGGTGGACCATCAAGTTCTAAATTTACACAGTAAACTCGATTATCCACGGCCTTCCTTTCCTTATTCCTTTTTTTGTGAGGATAATGAGGGGTTTTATCCAAAAAAACTGACAGATTTTATTTAAAAAGTAAACCAAAAAACTTAAGTTCAGAACACTACTGTTTATTAAATTATAATTTCCCTACATGTAGTCCATAAGCATTTTCATGTTGATTCGTATCTTTTTTCGCCCATTTTTCGGCTTATCCGCGGAATTCGCGTCTCCCAATTTCCCGGATAATATACTGCATGTACGGTGTATCAGTTTACATATGTCTGCGAGTGTTGACTTTGTTGGAAGACAACGGTTAAACATAAATTCTATTTTATATAAATTTACTGTCTGTTCCATTTTAATTGAACACAAAGTTTTACAATTTAAGGATCTAAACATCTATAGAGTGCCATTCGTCTTGAAAGCCTGTTCAATTTCAGGGCAAGCCCCAAACTTGTTTATACATACCAGAATAAAGAAAATATAAAACATTGAATCAATCGAATAACGTGATCAAAGAGGAAAAAGAAATAACTATCTGGAAGTTGTCCGCAATTGTTTGCACACAATCACATATTGAACAAAAATATTTTACAGTTTTCACACTAGGTTAAACTAGTGAAACGCCAATTGATGTTCATATACAAAGAACCCAAATACGCAGTGACACTAATCAGTCAGGGGTGCTCTATCCACTGGTGCCAAACTATTTGACCTCTAAAAATGCCTTCAAGGTTATCCAAAACCTAACTTTGTAAATACGATAGCTAGAGCAAAAGTATGAATTAATGCGATGAAGAGGACATTGAAATTAGTACAACAGAGCAACTGTCATGTGAGGCGGCAATCAATTTATTAGTTTTGGCTGCTTTGCATGAGATGTGTATTTCTGATAAGATGACCGATGAAAACAACCGTATTCTTTGTCAACATCAGGATCAAATGAACTGCATTTAATTGGTGGTATGTAATGTTAATAATCTAAAGACATATGTAAATTAACATTAAAGTGGGCTATACCTACTGCACATGGGCAAATGCAAAGTTCAAAATGCAATACTGCCTGTACTGTACAATAACATGAAAATTGAAATGACTGTTAAGCTAATCAAGATGATGAAATGGATGCAAGGTACGATATTTCACATTGATCAACGGTGTGATCACGTTGATAACGAATCTGTTTACAAGGAAATTCATTATCATGCCCAATTGTGTCTATAGCAGCTGAGGGGTGCCACATTGAGCATTTCATTAAGTAATTTAAGATAACCACGTTTTCGTTTATTTAAATGCATTGCAACATTTATTTGCTTCGGGAAAATAACCTAACCATCCAAGGATGTATCAAGTGCACGCATTAAAAATACTCGTACCATCAAGTACATGCAGTTTATTTGTAATTATTATTAGTGTTAATCAGTTACATTTTTGTTTTCACCGGTCATCTTCTCAGCAATACACGTCTCGTGCGAAATAACCATGTAATATAACTATACCTGAACCAACATAAGATGGGACTGAAGCTCCGCCCAAATTTCCCTACGATGAAATTAGTCATTCATGTCTGGTAGCTACATCCGGTTTTAAGGCTAACAGGAAAATGACGGATAATCTGAGCTCCCTAACCAAACACATTTAATCCATATTTTCACCGCGAAGCTCAGTGGGCATCGGAAAAAGAAATGACACCAGGGCGGAGCTTCAGTCCCATCTTTCGTTGGTTCAGGTATAATAAATATCTTGCTGCTTCTCTTTTGCTCCGTTTTTAAAAGTTGCTCTGTGGTATTAATTTCCATGTCCTCTTATCGCACTAGCTTGAACTTTTGCTCCAGCTATCATATTTGCAAAGTTCGGTTTCGGATAACCTTGAAGGCATTTTCAATGGTCAAATAGTTTGGCACCAGTGGACAGAGCACCCCGGTCTTAGTGTCACGGCATATTCATATTTTTATTACCCTATATGTGAAAATGTAGAAGGGCAATTCCATGTTGCTGACGCACAAATTTGCATCGTTAAATTCTTTATTTAAATATATATTTATTATGTGTTTTGTGATATTTAACAATTTTTATTTGCCAATATGTCTGGGAGACCATGAAATTTGAGATAAAAAAGCTCAAAATTTATTTACCATAACCAATTAAACAATATTTATTTTCAAAGTGTGTGTTGCTGACGCACCTCAATTTCACCATGAAATGTGACCTTGGTGTATGCTTATTAAATATCAAATCGGCTGTTAAAGTTCTTTTTTCAAGTCAATATGATTTCTATGGCTATCCTAGTTTTATAAAAGTTAAACAGCAAGAAAATCCAAGCTATAGCACACAAGGAATTAGCTTTTAAAGTCATTGTGGACGCATAATTTTTGAGTTACACTTGCGTGGAATTCACCAGAAGTTATTTGGGAGTGCAAAGGACTTGATCCTCGCCCTGTATATTTCAGCATATGCCCAGCATCAATTCTGAAGTGCAATAAGAAATGAATGGCATCTTTATATTGTGGAATGTATTACCTATAGTCTATCCATGTATAATTCGTGAATTTTGCACGTGGCTTACATGGTAAATGTAGTTGCATTTAGAGGCTCTACAGACAGTTTATTGGTGGCGCATTGTGTAGACTCATTGGATTTACGGTTGTTTCATTATCTGGAATTTTTGGCGCCAACTTCAAGTGAAACAATTGCGTCAAAAACATTGCTTTGTTGTGCTTGATTGAGCTGAATGGCGAATTGTGAGAGGAGCGGATAATATGGTTTCTACCAGGAAGCCAACGATAGTTTTTCAATCTATAGTAATTACTCTCTTCCTTCTGATGTTGCCAAGCAACCAGACAGTCAGCGTGGGTTTGTTTTGCGTCTGAACATTCTGGCAACGCTATCACCAATAGGTCACCTGTGCCAGTAATCTACGAGCATATACTGTAGTAGTTAAACATTTCCCCTAGTGTTGACTGAAGGAATGCCACCAATTCATATGCCATGTTTTGGCTTATCTTCAAAATACCAGTTTCAAGAGAATGATCTTCACAATCGCTACGAGTTTTGAGAATTATAGTAGAGCGAGTGTTGTGGAATTTGCGATTGGTTTTATTGGTTTTCAGTGAATGCTTGCGTCTTCATTTGATATCGTGCTGGATTATGGGATCAAGGAGATTGTGTCATGTGACCGAAACCATTATTATGCCCCCGAACTTTCGTTGGCTGTAACCTGGCTGTTTGTAGATCTTATAACGGAGCAATGCACTTTTGCAGTGGGGGAAAAATCTCACAATGTAAATGAAATCCTTTTCGTCTTTGCATCTGCAGTTCTTCATTATTTCTGATGAATGTACTTTTCAACAAAAGGCTTTTATTGATTTTGGATTGGAAAGTTGCCTTAATGGTATACTGAACACTGACAAGTTTTCAATTAAGCTGCTATTTTGCACCAGATGCTAATCATATTATTGTCGTTTATGCATAAACAATGTAACGGATATGGAAAAGGCTAGTGATTCATTTGAAAATTCGTTGTAAATTTACTTGTCGTAGCTGTACAATTGTCAAAATGCAGTGTATAAGTTGAGACAGCATTACCGCAAGAAATATAATTGCTGTCTTTACTGGGAAATACATATTATACTGAAGATTTCTAGAATTATTATTAAATACTGCATGCTCAGATTACACCGTACTCAGTACTGACAGAAATAAATATAAATGGTTGCGTTCGATCATTCTATTTTCTGACGATGTAAATGTAACATTATTGAGCTACAAAACTCGATCTCAGCTTTTAAATATACAGGGTGTTGCCGAATTTGTTGGACAAACTGACAGGGTATGTTCCCCGCACAAAAAGAAGACTTGAAGTTCCTATGAACCCTGGTCCGGAAATGCTTAGGTTTTTAAGTAGGACCTACATAAAATGTGACATCCATAATTCATGCTCCCCACATCTTTATTAGGAATGCACGAGTCCTTAATAAATGATCAATGGAAAGATGTGGGAGCATGAATTATGGATGTCACACTTTATGTAGGAGCTACTTAAAAAAATAAGCGTTTGGGGACCAGGGTTCATTGGAACTTTAAGTCTTCTTTTTGTGCAGGGAATATACCCTGTCAGTTTGTCCAACGAATTCGGCAACACCCTGTATAACACAAGGAAATGTTTTAGTATAGGCATGTATTAGTTTCGCCTTGAACCTTGCACATTTAAATAGGAGTGCAAGGTTGAAGGCGAAATTAGTATACATTTCACTTATAAACAATGATGTAATATACTAAGGAAGAACCTTGAAAGCTGCAACCATAAACTAGCTTCTATTTTCAAGTGTTTTGCATGTTATGTTGTCTTGTGGGTCCTATACTGCATATAAATATTGCAAGGGTACTTGAAATATTCTTCGTTTCTTTGCTGAAGCGTGGCAAGAAAGTCACGCCATTGATTAATGATGCGCTCTATAATGGTTGAGACTCAGAAAAATGTCATGACTGGACTGTAATTGGTCAATGGTAGTGATCTTAATTAATGTAGGTAAAGCCGTCAGAGCGCTTCTTCGCATGCATGCAATGCATTTTGATCAAGACCAGTCGTTTTTTTCTTGGGCGTAATCTTTGAATTGGCCATAATTTCATGCACTATAATGCCGACGCATGTGAACTATGTGACCTTTATGCTTTATATGTAGCAATAAAATTGCCCATCTTTTGTATTTGCTGACTGCTGAGCAGATGGCGAAGAGCGAAGAATTTCCTTTTGTTTGCTTTCGATGAAATTTATAATGCAGGGTTGTTCCTTGGGGTTGCTCTCCTATATAATAAAGCATATGGCATATGGTATACTTCGGCATTACTGCAATGAAAGTGTACTCGGACTCCTCCCATTGCTTTTTGTGCCTAAATAAAGGCCGCCCTTTAAGTAAATCTAACGATTCATGATGTTTTTATGCTTTGCTCTCCAAGTAACGTGCTTGTTGCCTTGCGTCCGCATTCGGCTTATTGTTCAGCGTACTATAATATGGATTTTTAACATTAAACATTCACACATTTTCAGAGAATTGTAACGTACCCCGGGGATAATAATATTGAATGCAAGATTTATTAAATCCAGTTGAATGTATTTAATTCATGGCTACGAAAACTAGACAAGAACAGATTAGGCCCCACATAATTAATTAATAGATTCCCGTCCCCGCGTGCACCGGTTTTTTTCAAGCGAAAAAAATTTTATTCATTAAAATTCGACTGAAAAAGCAACAACTATGACCCTGTACCTGTGTCAACACACAAACACGAGTCAGATCGTTTTTCGGCAAAACTATTGCAGATTTCGTGATGATGATCAGGGCTAGGACTTCATGACGAGGTTTCAGCGCCACTTCGCGTTCAAACTAATTGCAATTTAGAATAAAAAATGAAAATAAAAACCGCACGCGCGCCTGCATTTTTGTCGATTTCCGGACGGGAATCTATTAATTTATTATATGGGGCCGAAGACTTGTGACCATGTTTTATAGTCATGCAGGATATTGACTTTGGGGTGATATTTGCTCAACTGCGGATATGCATTGCTTAATATTTCATGCGGACTTTCTCAGACTCGAACCATCTATTTTTATTTGGAGAAACATTATTGGGTAGGATATACATGAAGTAGGATTTCTGTCAGTCTTCGATACTACATTTTTCTCTCAAAACTGATGGTACGTGGTGACTAATTACGACAGAAGTTTGTCTACATTTACCTACTTACCTTTAAACTTGTTATTTAACTAATCATGTTTACAGCCAATAAAAGCTGCATGTCTTCTATCGAAGTTTTAACTGTACGTTATGGATTTATCGAGTTGATAGCGGTATTGTATTTCAAAAAGGTCTATTTGGTATTATTTTATAACTTTTAGGCATTTGTCTGCCGGGTGAATTTATGAATGCTTTTTGCGGGATTACTTGTTTTATTTATAACTGTGTTTACTATTCTGCGGTGGTCATATAGGCTCCTCTGAAAAAGTAGCAAAATTGTAATATTAAAATTGTCAACACAATTATTTGCAAATTTTCTATTTGCATACCCTATATAGACTTTAATTACCACGATTGTGATTCAATAGTTGAAATTCAAAAACACTTGATATTTTCATGGTTCTTAGCAAAAAATGCGGAATGTCGCAGATTGTAGTGGTCTCATTAGTAGTCTAAAAATTGAGTTATTTCGCAATCCATGCTGGGGTTGAATTTGTCATACAAACTCGTTTCCCCATGCACGTGACGGTGTCACTGACGCACGTCACGGCGACGCGTTGTAATGAGCTATCGATTCTGAGTTCATTGGGTAGTTCAGTAGTATTCGATTTGAGCGATATTATTGTGTGATTACATATAGTATTTATTACAATGTTTGGCAGAAACGATTACTTGCTGAAACAGTAATAGCAATTAAAATATACTATAGTTCGAAAGCATATAATCTGTCTCGTCTGACCCCTGTCTCCCCTACATCTGTCACAATATGTATTTAATTTTCTCTTGCTGTCGTCATACACTTTAAATCACAATACAAAATACAGTTTGAATATTAATCTATTTTAGGTATGCAAGTATGAAAAAATAATCTGTTTTGTATGCATCATTTAACAAATAGTTTTTTATGTTGCGTTATGTTAACTATGGATCTGCGAACTTCAGCATTATCTCATGATGACACGTTGAGCTACCACGTGGGTGCATAATCGAATTTATAATGACTATATTTTAGTTTCTCAGCACTTTGCTGGCATACATATATACCAATTTATAAGGAAAAACATTCTTTATAATTTACAAAATGACTTGGTTTTTCCAAGTGAAGACAAGAGTAGAATAATTTGAATTCGCAAAATAAGCTTAGTATGTATTGAATGATAGAAATTAATTTGATTAGGCAATCTCAGTGCAAGTTTCGCTTCAATATACTAAATGATATCATGATTACTGGCGGAATTTATTTCATATTGCGTTTAAAATTAATGTTATACTCCTACAACAATTCATAAACACGTGATTGCTAATGTATATTTACGATAAAAAGTGTTTGTTTTGAACATTGTACTATAAATATAGAACACAAGCCGTACCCGGCCACGCGTTGCTGCAGCTCACCGTGAAAGCTTTGACGAATTTAGAACCTTGAAGTGTGCTAGTGCGACACTGTTAGTGGCTGAGTGCCTGAGATCTTTGAAAGGTCCTGCACTGATGGATTAAGGAGACCAAGGAGTGTTGGAAATATCTGACGGAGTTAATTCTGCGTTTTGTGATGAAATAACTGCTGCGTTGAACGACCGTATGTTATTCAGTGTTTTGAAAGTTAGGAATGGAATAGGAAAATTGGAACGAAGCAAGGAAGTTTGGAAAGAAAAACCTTAATTGGAATGCAACAGGAAATTTGGAATGAAATATGGTTTGTTGCATCCACCAGATGGCGCTATTTTCCATGGCGATTAAGATTATCCCTCTCACAGGCAAGTCAGGTGGGTAATGGGCACCCAATAACACTCGGGGGGGGGG
>WWPM01005794.1:0-15563 GCA_023279145.1 Glomeris maerens | reverse complement strand
GTCAATATAATGCCGTTCAACCGGCAGGTTGGGTGAAAAAGGCGTTTTTCTGAATTTGACTTTCCAGTACTTTTCTTTACAGTACCACCTTTTCTGCAACAGGAGCGCCCTTGTTTTACTATCTCCAGTTTCTTTTACAGGAGCGCTTCTACAATTTACAGTATTGCACCCGAGGCAACATTGAACTTTATATTCTTTATATTCTCGGCCAAATCTTACAATCGTATTGTGCATAGAGTAATCAATCCCCAACGAAATTTATCGATATTTACAAGCTCGGCATTCATTTCGTAGCAATTGCTATATACGCAGGGAAAAAGTGTGCCTACCTGGAATTACGTCATTATTCTGCCGTAGTTCGGGCGGTGACCACTAGAGGGCGCCACACAAGTTTCTGCGGATCGGAACTCGTAACCAACTTAAAAAAAATTCAAAGATCCGCATTCATAGGTTTCACCCGCGACGATTGAATCTCAATCGACTCGTTTGTGCAGTGCAATCTGAAAGAAATGCTTTTTTTTTGGGAAATTCAGCATGTCACAAGATTTCAGTCGAGAATGTTGTGGAATTAATACAACAAACTAAGTACATTCACCTCCGAAATCGTCTGCAATGCTGCATTCGACTCGTCTAGAAACGAAGATTATGTATTATTACATTCAAATAAGTATGACTGTTCCTTCTCAATTTAAAATTCCTCATTATATTTGCTCAAAATCGGTTATAACGAGAACATATCGCGGTCCATTGGACTTTATTCGCCGAATAATTAACAACATGTCACGGCCACCAGGTGGCGCCCCGGTAGAATTTCCTATTTCTCCTTTGCTTTGGAATGCCAGCACAGGTCCAACACTTTATTCCCAGGCCTACAAGCTAAATACAATACCACAAGTGTAAGTATACATATGTACACTCCACAAGAATTGCCAAATTGAAATTATTATAAAATCCATCTTTATACTCAAATAACAATTCAACGTTTAAATATAAAGTCTAACATTACCACAGAGTTAATGCCCCAAAACAGGAATGCAAGACGGTTCGCACGAGGGCTATCTCGGCGAGGTGGAGGAGGAATTGGCGGCGTACCGCGGGGAGGACCCCCGGTACCGCAACGCCCGTCTCGCCGCTTCCTACCGGGCCGCCAGGTGAGTCCGCGCCGCCATCAAGCGTCCGCCGAGCTTAATCGACTCCCCGCCGCGTAGACGCCGACGCACCGTACACCGCTTACACTGCGCGGTATGCGGGGCCGACACAGCAGCGGGGACCAACTACAACGTCGTAACCTGCGAAGCGTGCAAGGTAACGGTACCTACCGTCACATCGGCAAGGTCTCTCCTCCTCCTCCTCCTCCTACTCCCTGCGCAGTGTTTTTTCAGGAAAACCGCTTGCCGCATCGCGGTCGACGGGCCGTACCGGTGCCGCCGGGTGGGGCCGCTGGAGGTGCCTGGACGGAGGCATGCTCCCCGAGCGTAAGTTTTCTTTCCATCACGCTTGTCCCTCGTCAACCCAACGCGGGCCTGGCTTTTGGCCCGACGAGGGTTCCGGCGTCCAGGCCGAGTGCGGATCGGGAAGATTACAGAAAAGCGTTTCTATTTCATTCAGGATTATTCGTACATGTGATTTTGGTGCACGTTTCTCAGGCTAATTTTAGCAGGTAAAGTTGCCCACAAAATGAACGTAATAAATTATTTTTTTTTTGGAATGAAAAGTTTCTCATTTAAAGCCAAACTAGAGTAATTTTCCGAACCACCCTCGTGCATTTATGCATCTCATTGAAAACATCGTTGTCGACAATTTCAACAAATCGTATTTCATCATGTAGAAATTTTCCTGTTTTTACGAAACACTTTGCTTCCAGGTAGAGCGAATACTGCCCATCGCAAACTCGGAAATGCACGCCAATCCTGATGTTGCTCCTCAAGGTGGCCGTGAAGGGATAACGGCACTTGCGGACGCAACTCCTAAAATAAAAACACATTTTTCTCAGTTTCTGTAAGCTTGCAAACGTTTTCGATAGCGTTTCGTATACCGTGACAACTACATACTTCAAAAGCCATTGAATGTATTTCCCAGTAAAACCCACATATATACATATATTAGCATATATGGCATAACGTGAACTACCTTATATTAGCATACGCCAGCATGTATACTAGCCTTACGCTCACATTAGCTCACACCCTCTAAATTTGCAGCTCACTCTGTTCACCTCCCCCTATATGTTACCACAACCTGTCGCCCTCATCACTCCCCTTTTCTTGTACAAGATATTTGTAACTTTATATTGGCTGTAATCGGCAATTCGTACCTGTCTGCTTGGGTCGCCAGATATCTTGAGCTTTGGCCAGAAGAGTTGGTCGGCAATCCATGTGGGCCTCAGAGATGTAAACAGGTTTGTTGATCGGCAAATCAAATATCTGAGGAGTGACGGCACTTCCTCTGGTTGCCGTGTCAGGGACAAATTTATCGCCTGCCTCGCCTCAGACAAAAGATGGCGGCCCCCATGCAATGTTCGGTCGGTCGCAACATGCCATCACAACTGCATGACGTGTAATCCGCCATTTTGAATTATTGAATACAGAAATTTGTGGTCGGCAAACCGGATAAATTAGGTGCCAGACATGCTCTGAGAAGGGATCAGAGATGACGCCACACACTCAGACGACCCAGACAGGCAGTATGAATTGCCGATTACAGCCAATATTACCAAACCTGTTAAATATTCCGGTTTATTAATCAGTAGTAACCGCAATCTCTATCCGTTTCTAATGACTCCTCAATCCACTGTATGGCTGGGCGGGTTTTGCTTTCCGGAAAGGGAAATTGCCGTAAAAGTTATTCGTATCGCGTAATGTGAAACCTTTCCCCCATCTTGGCCTTTTCTGAACGCCCCGGCAACCCGCCAGCCGAACCAGCATCATAACCTCCAAATCCGTCACAGAAGTAATGGATCCGCAAAGCAAGTTGTATATCCGCAACAGACGTCATGAACCCGCACCGTAGGCAGTGGACCCGCAACGTTAGAATTCGCGAATCCAGTTAATATCTTGTATCCATCAGTATGTACTTGATACCATTTAAGATTAATTAATTAATGTACGTTCCAATTGATTTGACGCCATCTTTTTCTCTGTATACTGACCCCCATCACGGCTTGCTAGCCCGAATCAGGGGGCCAGGGGCGGTACCACCAACGCCCTCGGCAAATTATCCGCTCTTAATCTCAATAGGGGCGTGTATTCTCAACGCCCCACCCGCCAACGCCCTCATCAAACTACTTGCGAGATTTGGCGGGGGGGGGGCGTGGAAATTTGATTTGCCGAGCGAAAAACCTGTTCTGATTACTGAGGCGCTAACGGATTGCCGCACAACTTTTCTGGTCAAAGCTCAAGATTCCTGGCGACAGTATGAAATGCCGAATACGCCCAATGTTTCGGTGACATCGTCCAAATAAAGACCGACAGATTGACACGTCAAATTTATGATGCCAGGACATGAGCGCGAGATCGCAAAACATACTAAATTGTGACCTTGCATGTAAGAAATTATGGAAGTAGGTTTCGGTTTTTTGTGTCATGTTGAATCGAAACAAGTTATATTCTAAAGGGGCCGGACCAATTCTTAAACCTCTTTCGAAGAATAATAATAGTAATTCAGTATAAAACTCCAATTAAAAGCTTGTAAGTTTAATAACGACAGCAAAGTCGAAAGATTAGTTCTGCGAATCCATTTCTTTAAAGGAAACCCTTTCGGGCCCTTACCGGCATTTGTCCGAGGCCGAGTTCAAAGAGGACTTTGCAGCCTGTGAGAAGCGATACGAGGCGGTGGCCAGGGTTCTCCAACGGGCCTCACGCGTTCTCCGGGGCAACTGCAAACCCCCGCCGAACTCTGCTACAGCCCCGCCTGCTTCTACTGAACCTACTCCCAGCGAGGTTCTCTCTCCTGGCATAGTGGAACCCGGCAGCGCCCTTGTCTCCACTTGGCTGCCAAACAGCTAGCCTTCCACTATCGTCAACTCAATTGACCTTCCGCCACATAACTACTCCTTCCTTATCAAGACACGCCTCCCAACTCTCAACCTCGCTCACTTCGACGGCGAAGTATCCAAATGACAGCGTTTCTTTGAACAATTTACCGCATCCATCGATGTCCACCCCACCATGTCAACTATCGAGAAGCACATTTTTCTCCGCTCCTTCCTCACCGGCGAACCCCTCGACCTAGTCAACGGCATCCAGCTCTGCGCAGATACCTATGACAGAACCAAGGCCACCCTATAGAACAAGTATGGAAAGAAGAGCTCCATCGTCCAGGCCCACATCGACTTCCTGGATGCCATGACCCCTCTTGCTCACCCCTCCGCCCAAAAGCTGAACGAAGCTTACATCGCTTGCTTCAGTCACATACAAGCCCTCGGCGAGCCCGTGTGGGCTTACGGCCGCCTGCTGACACCAAAGATTCTTCGCACCTTTCCGGATTCCATCTGCGACAAGTGGCTGTTTCATGCCCTGAGCTCCGGCATCGATGAGTCCGACTTGAAGGCCCTCCTCACCTTTCTTTCAACAGTAGTGGACGCAAAATTGGCGACAGCCAAAATCAAGGGGTCCCTGCTCTCTCCTGTGCCAGCTGTTCCGGCCTTCTCCTCATTTGCGGTTTCGACGTGGCAACATACTCATTTACCTCCACCGGGTCGCCGACCGCCCCGGTCACGTCCCCCACGTGCCGGACCCCGTTCATCCCAGCCCGCCGCGCGTTCTTCCGGTGCGTCGACGCTTTTGTGCGCCTACTGCGATCTCACCACCCACCTCAGCCGTGACTATCCCACGGTCACATCTCCCCAGGTGCGCAGTGACATGCTCCGCCGAGCCGGCCGCTGTTTTTTATGTCTGCACGCCGGCCACGACATATGGACCTGCCCACGAAAGGGCCTCTTCTCCTGCCGTACCTGCCGTCGGGACAACCACCACACCTCAATCTGCCGCCAGACGCGGGCCACTCCACCCACTCCGCCTTCTGCCGTATCGACTGCTGTCTGCAAGGTGAACACACCCCAGCCAAGTTTCACCTACCTGCAGACAGCCTGGATGGTCCTCTCTGGTCCTCGCGGCCACTCCCTCACCATCCGCTGCGTGTTGGACCCTGGAAGCCAGTCCTCCTTCATCAATTCTGATGTTATCGACGCCCTCCACCTCGAGGTCCTCGACTCCTCGCTGTTGGCTGTTCGCTCGTTTGAGGCAACCACCACAGCGACGACCACCCATCGCCTTGTTCGTCTCTGCTTGGCCTCTACCACCTCGCAGTTAACGACGAGTCTGCTGGCCTTCGAGTCCCCCGGCGAGTACCTTCCGCACCCTTCGGTTCCTGGTCATGCTCACCAACACGCCTCTTCCCGTGGTCTTGTCCTTGCTGACCCTGCCGACGGCAACTCCCGACCTTCTGATTAAACTTCTGATCGGATCAGATGTCTATTGGCGAATAATGAAGAAAGCTATCCCCATACCCATCAATGAAACCTTGGTACTGCTACCTTTTAACCTTGGTTGGGTCCTAAATGGGAGCTGCACCAATGCAGTGGTCCACACGGTTCAAGTTGGCCTCATCGGTATCGCCGACCCCCCCCTTCTGGCGACTTCCTACGCTCCCTGTGGGATCTCGACTCAATTGGTGTGAGTTCTGCTCCAGACCCTATATGCTCTTCCTCTGGCAATGCTGTCTGCATAGATCGGTTCTGCGTCGCCTTCACTGTCCATCAACGCCGCGTTGTCTTCCGCCTTCCCTGGCGAGACAGCCCCACCTTGACATCTGAGAATTATCAAGTCGCTCACCGCCGCTTCCTCGCTCTGGTCCGCCGTATGCACCGCTTTGCGTACTTCGGCTCTGCATACACCGCGTTGATGTCCGACTACCTCGTCAACGGTCACGTCAAACGCGTTGCCAGCAACCTCCCTCCTCGCATCCCGGACCGAATGTTCTACCTTCCCCATCATGCTGTTCTTCTTCAAAGGGAGGGCAAAATGTCCTGGCGCATTGTCTTTGACGCTTCTTCCCATGATGTGTCTTCCCCCTCTCTCAACGACGCTCTGGACACCGGGCCCAACTTGCTTCCTGATATGGTTGGCACTCTCCTCCGTTTTCGCCAACATCGCAAGGCCCTCGTCGGCGATGGCAGTCAAGCCATTCTTCAACTCGTTCTTCATGAGGACGATCGGGACGCGACTCGATTCTTGTGGTTCTCTACTGTCGCCTCCCCCGACGCGTCCCTCGTTACCACGAATCGACGTTGTGACATACCGATTCTCCTGGGCTCCCCATCGGGCTTTCTCCCAGCCCCTTTCTCCTCCCCGCTGCGCTTCGGGTCCTCGCAAGTTCTCACCAATACAAGTACCTAGCAGTCTCAGCTGTCCTCGACCGCAGCCTTTACGCCGATGACTTTTCTTTTGGTGCCGACGACTACACCTTTTGCGTTGCCCTGCATTCCGAGCTTGTGGACCTCATGGGAACCATCCAGCTCCCTATGGCCAAATGGGCGTCAAACTACATCCTGCTTCAGCACATTTGGCGCGACGCTCACGTCCCTTTCCGCTCGCAAACCACGGTGCTAGGTGTTCCTTGGGACGTTTCCTCAGACTGTCTCTCCGCGCCTCATCGCGACTCCGTCTGTCCCGCCCCCTCCTCACCCGAGAGCAAGCTCACCATTCTTCGCGCTACGTCGCGCTTCTTTGACCCCCTCGGTCTCTTCACACCCTTAACCATCACCGGGAAGATCACTTTCCAAGACACTCGGACCCGCGGACTCCATTGGGATGAAATCCTGCCAACAGATATCTCCTCCCGCTGGTCCGCTTGGCTGCGTGACCTGCCCATCCTTGCCAGCTTGCACGTTCCTCGTTGGACCGGCTTCTCGCCCTCTAACCACGGCCATAGTGCCCTTCACGTCTTCTGTGATGCCTCCGAACGGGCGTACGGTGCTGCTATCTACAGTGAAACCTGTCTACGTTGGACACCATCGGTGCAGCCAAAAAGCGTCCAAGTTAGACAGTTGTCCAATATATTCAGGGGTGACAAAAATTTTAAAAAATATTGTATTGCGTTTATTTATCATAAAACACAAAGGAGGTAAAAAACATACATGTACATGGGAACAATTTATTAAATAAATTGGTAATATTGGTTTGTTTTCTTTTCAAATTAAAATTGCTTGCCACCCAGATTGAATTGAGGGTTTCAAATAGTTCTGCGTCATTATATGCAGCATATTTCATATGAGCTGTAAGATGTTACACCCCCTTCCAGCTCGAATTCAGTCACTGGCCGTCACATGCGTCTGGAAAATGACCTAAAAGCGACCAGAAAGGTGCACAGAAATGCAGTGAAACGTCCAACTTGGATAGGTTTGCTATCATTTTTGTGCAGATTTCCCCGTCCAATGTCTAAGGTAGACAGGTGTCCAAAATACCCAGGGGTACAACAATGTTAACTCTATGGAAGCGATTCTGTGCATACAAAAAGTGGTCAACTTGACCAGGTGGCCAACATTTTCAGGTGTCCAACTATACAGGTTTCACTGTACCTCCGCATCGCTTCTTCCACTGGTACCTTGGTTTCCCTCCTGTGCAGTCGGTCCCGCCTTGCTACCCGTCCAGCGGGTTACCCTTCCCCGGCTGGAACTCCTAGCGGCTCTTCTGGGTGCTCGTCTCCTGCGTTTCACCTGTTCCGCCATCGACTTCCCCCCAGAGTTGGCCACACATTCGAGCGACGCTACCATTGCCCTTGGGTGGATTCGTGCCCCTCCTGCGCGCTGGAAGCCCTTTGTCGCCAACCGGGTCACCGAGATCCAGCTGCTCACCACGTCTGCGCAGTGGCGCCATTGCCCTGGCACGGACAAACCAGCGGACCTCCTCTCCCGTGGGGTTTCTGCCTCCACCTTGTCCTCCTTGCCGCTCTGGTGGTCCGGACCCTCCTGGTTCGTCTACCCTGCCGCCCGCTGGCCTCAGCCTGATGCCTCCTCGAGTCCTGCTCATCTCCCAGAAGGTCGAGCAGAGGCCTGCTTGTCGGTTGTGGTGGCCACCCCCGTTCATTGTGCCTTACTAGACATTCGCCGCATCAGCAAACTCGCCCATCTCCTGCGGGCGACGGCCTATGTGTTCTGCTTCATGGCGAACTGCTGCCGCTCCGGGCTCTCATCTGCTCTCTCCTCCGCTGACATTAATTCTGCTCGAAATTCATTGGATCCGCCCAGTCCAGGCTACCCACTTCGAGGACGAGATTCAGGCTCTGCACGATGGCAACCCGCTTCCTCTCTCTTCCCCCTTACGTCAGTTTCGTCCTTTCCTGGACAGCAGCTTGCTCCGTCTCGGTGGTCGACTAGCCCTTTCTCCACTCGACATGTCGGCAAAACATCCTTGGATACTCCATGGGAATCAGCCCTTTACTACTCTTCTTATTGCCGACGCGCACACTCGCGTCTTCCACCTTGGAACCCGTCTTATCCTTTCCGACCTACGTTCATCGTTCTGGATCTTGCGTGGACGCCAGGCGATCCGTTCGGTCATCAGCAGGTGCCTCCCGTGCAGGATTCAACGTGCCAAGCCCTGCTCCGCAGACGAGGCCCCCCCTCCCTGCCAACCGTCTCCAGGCAGCTTCCCCCTTTGCAGTTACCGGTGTGTACTTTGCCGGCCCTTTCTCCATCCGCCTACCCTCTCGCGCGGGAAAGGCTTACATCGTCTTATTCACCTGTGCTTCCACCCGGGCGATCCACCTTGAGCTCTCCCCAGACCTGTCACTCGACTCCTTCCTCCGCTCCCTGCAACGTTTTATTGGCCGCCGGGAGCTTCCCTCGACGCTGTACTCCGACAACGCTCCTACATTCACCGCCTCTAATAGGGAGCTTCTAGCGGCTTGGGACGCCCTGTCCAGTTCCTCCACAGCTCACTTCCTGGCGCATCACGGCATGGCTTGGAAGTTCATCGTGGCTAACGCGGCTTGGTGGGGAGGTTGGTGGGGAAAAAATAGTCGATACTGTCAAGCGCTGCCTCCGCAAGTCCGTTGGCCGCACCCTGCTCTCCAGCGAGCAGCTCACAACGGTCCTCGTCGGGATCGAAGCAGCGATCAATAGCCGCCCCCTCGTCCACGTTTACAACTCTTATGCCGACACCGAGCCCCTCACTCCGGCGCACTTCCTCGTGGGGGGCAAGTTGACTGCCATGCCTGCATCCAGTGAGTCCACAGCCTCCACTCATCTCACCAAGACCTGGAGGATTTGTGAGGCTTCCTATTGGAGCAGGTGGCGTCAGGAATTTCTACTGGATCTCCGCTCGTACCATCAGGTGAAGCAGACCAGAGGCGGCCCCCAACTCAAGACAGGCGACCTCGTCCTCCTCCTTGGTGACAAGAAGCAGCCCAGACATCAATGGACCCGGGCCCGTGTCGAAGAATTGAAATCAGGGAGACGGCACAGTACGGACTTGTGTCCTCCGCACACCCAACGGCTATATCATCGCCCGCCCCATTCAATTGGTCCTCCCTCTTGAGGCGGACCAAGGAGGAGGGGGGGGTATGTGGAATTTAGGTCCGGTTTCATCCAGTCTTTTCCTCGAACGGTAGTGACCAAGTAACCCCTGGGTCACTGCCCTCCTTCCTGCCCTATAAAAGGGCCCCCTAAAACGAAAATCAACCAACCTCTGCACGTTGTTTCGATTATTTCCTTCAGCGGTCGCGACACTATAGGGGTACCAACTAAATAATAAAACTATGCCCAGCCCATTATTCGTCATGAAGTCACTTCCACCAATAGGAATCTTGCCTGTTCTACTGAACAGTCCGCGTTGCAGTGCTTGAAAATCGAGATATTTCGCGAGGAATACCCAATCGAGCATTCCTCGATTCCTATTGGCTGCAAGGGGGCGGGGCATAGTTTTATTCTTTAGTTGGTACCCCTATACCTATCACATCAGGTGACGTCATTTTGCAATAACCTCTTAAATCAACAAATTTCTCCCTTTCGACTCAATGGGCAACTGTAATTTGTGCATTGATCGCGAAACAGGCAAGTTGGCGGGTCGGTATTACTCGGAAGACGGCAAGCCGACCAAGTACCTTAAGGACGTGAAGAAAGGCATCGCTGAAGGGTTTCGGTTGGAGAAGTCTTCCGACGAGGAGAAGGTCCGTTTCCCGCCATGCAACTCCGAATGGTCTAGGGACACCGGAAGCAGAGTGTGGTGTACAACCGGAAGGTTTGTCGTCGCTGCAAATATACAAGGGCAGTAAGTAGTACAATAGACGTGACTTTTCTTAACGTGTTCAGTGGCGGCATCCAGAGGAAATGGGCCGGTGTTCCTCGGCAGATGTTCAACAAGAAAGATGGCGGTACGACTTGCGTGTGCGCGAGCCCCGAGGAACTGGGCAACCTGCTTCTCAAGGAATACCCGGACTGCGCGCCGCATTCAACGTCTTGCGCCGTGCCCAAGTAGCGCAGCCGTGTCCGTCACCAGATTCTAGTCAATGCATCCAATAACATTAATAAGTCACTTTAGGCTTCACAGCACAAAACCAATCGATTTACCAAAGTCCTTTGCGGGACAAAACCGAATAACACTTCATACGCAGTAACTTTAATCCTCCCAGTGTTGATTATGTAAAGATTAATACATGGCCTTTCTTTCCAGGATTTCAAGGACCAGAACTGAATCTATTAAAGTAAATGTAGTGATTTTCCCACGTATGCAACTTACAAGAACCTCCAAATTTGTTCTCTCTTCAAACAATTACTGTATCGGCAATTCATACTGTCCGCGTGGGTCGCCAGAGTGTGCGACGTCATCTCTGATTCCGTGTCTGTGCCATGTCTGGCACCAATTTATCTTGCTTGCCGAATACAAATGTCTGGATTCAAAACAGCGGATTACGTGTCATGCAGTTGTGATGGCATGTTGCGACCCTTCATATTTGACCGAACATTGCATGGTGACCGCCATCTTGTTGTCTGAGGAGAAGGCAACAAAAATTGTCTGGCACGGCAGTAACAGAAAATGACGTCACTCCTCAGACATTTGATTTGCCGATCAAAAAACCTGTTTTGATCACCGAGGGCCCACATGGATTGCCGAACAATTTCTCTGGCCACAGCTCAAGATATCTGGCGATCCGGGCAGACAGGTATGAATTGCTGATTACGGTCATTAACTGAAATTGGTTTCAAATGAAATTCGCAAAAGATTATTCTGTGAACTCTGCACAACTCCCATGTATTTCGATGACTTTCCGTAACAACTAATCCCTCCATATGTTAATTTAAACTTATTTCTGAGGAAATTTGACGAAATGTTTCTGTAAATTCCACATGTCAGTTTTGATTTCTAGCGAATTTCTACATCAACTTACATTTTTTCCCCCAATTTACGTTCAGAAATTTCTTTATACCGAAACAAAAAACTGCAGAACTTCACTCGTAAATTGCTGGGACCTTTTCATCGTAAAGCTCAGTTTATTAAAAGGCAAAAAAAGCGAATCTGCTCCAACACTCTGTACTTAAAATGACTGCATGCAATAATACACAACATTGTAAATTCGATTAAACATCACACGCCGCTTCGAAGGGGCCCTTTGTATTTCAAGCGAGTACGGAAAGGTATCACTGGGACAGACTCGAGGGAATGTTGCACTACAAGATGACATTCAAGACTTGCATCGACACCAGACCTGCATCTTTCTCGAAAAAAAGACAAATAACATTCCCGCAAGCCGGAAACAGAATACGCGCAATATAATGACAACGATGAAGAAGCTCAGTAATAGTAATCATCATAAAAGGCACAAGTTTGCATGGAACTCTTGACCGCGCGCCGCGGACCGATCGTTCCCCCATAAAATAATCGAATCGTAACCGTAACAAGCGGCGATCAACCATTTCTCGAAAAGTTTTCCTTGAATGTAAAAAATGTGGGGTTAAGTTTGTAAAAGAAAAAAACAAGGTAATTAAACTGGGTATAAAGGCCGTATCAAAGGCAAGCAGCGACAGTTCCTTTTTAGCCTTCTCAAAGAACCTTTAGTAGTTGATACGTGACGAAGTGTCCATTGCGAAGAAAGCGAGGTGTCCTTTTTATTTTCCCCTCCCTCAACGGACCGGATCGCAGACGAGAGTGCAACATATCCAAGAATCGTCCACTGGCGACTAGAAAATAAATTACTATTATTATACAGAGCTGGAACTCAATAGGAACATCTACAATATTGTGCAATTTTGTTAACACTTTTCCTAAATTGTTAAAACCCAAAATAAAAAAGAAACAGGTTTTACCCTTTGGGGCCATCTACAAATGATGTCGCGCTCTTAGGGGGAGGGGGTCGGTTTTGTGTGACGGTTTGTGACATGGGGGTAGGGGGTGAGGGGGATGTGAATAGTTGTGACATCAGTGACATCATGGTTTTTAATTATCAAGTCATTTTGCACTTGTGTGCTTATTTAGTTCATGCAGTAAAACTCGCGATTTGACATTAAATTGTTGAAACCGGTTCAAAATTGCTATTTATAGACCAGAGTTCATCTGTCACTGGCTGTCTTCACTGTGGACTTAATAATTATAAAAACACTTTTAAAACGCACGTTTTACAAATGCACTAAAAATTTTAAAATAATTTGCACCCATTTAAAATTTACAAAGGAAAACGTGGGGCGCATTTTTCTCTGTACAAAAGAGATGTACTACTACAGTCAAAAATAAACCAGACTTTTGCAATTGCTGCCTTCCTATTATTCAAACAATTATGTCACTGTCTATACATGCTCCTAGACATATGATATTGTAGTGTCCTGTGACGTACAGTAGAGTCCCGGTTATCCGATTCCCGGTTATCCGATGCTCCGTGTTAACCGCGGTGCATGTCACAACCGAGGGCTCCGTGTTAACCGCGATATCACCGCGGTTAACACGGAAATACTCGGATAAACCGGTCGGATAAGCCGAACTTTGGACGACCGGCAGTGTTTTGCCACGCCTAACCAAGACTCAGTTGCTCTTTAGACAACAGAGGCATAATGTAAATATGTTTACACATGTAAAGCACATACATTTTCGTATATATGTACAGCATGTAGTACGTACAGTGCGCGTAAATCGTAAAAAAATAATAATTGGGCGATGCTCCGTGTTATCCGCCGAATTGATTATCCGCGGAAGGCTGAGCCCCGACCCCCCGCGGATAATCGAGACTCTACTGTATTTTGAACATGTGTGTGAGTGCGCTGCATGCTGGGACATGCAAAAGTAGAGTCTACGTAGCTTGTTTTCCGGAATCAACTAGAGTTAAAATAAACGAAACATTGTCCGTAGCTTTAATAACACTAACAATGAAACTGATTACATACATGGCTCCACCTTCAAAGTAATGTCCTTGCGCTGCAACACACTTCTGCCAACGGCCATACCACTGCCCAAAACATTTTTGGAATCCATTTTTTGACACATCTCTAAAGGATGTCAAAAAAGTTCCGTTTATTTTTACTCTAGTTGATTCCGGAAAACAAGCTACGTAGACTCTACTTTCGCATGTCCCAGCATGCAGCGCACTCACACACATGTTCAAAATACGTCACAGGACACTACGTCATATGTATAGACAGTGACATAATTGTTTGAATAATAGGAAGGCAGCAATTGCAAAAGTCCGGTTTATTTTTGACTCTAGTAGTATGTATAGTGATGCGCCCCATGTTTTCCTTTGTAAATTTTGAATGGATGCAAATTATTTTTAAATTTTTAGTGAATTTGTAAAATGTGTTTTTTAAAAGGATTTTTATTTTAGTATTATTTTATCCTTTTTAGTTAAAACTTAAACAGCTGAATTTGTAATTCATTGTAAATGGTGTTCATAACAGGAAACAAAGTACGGAATACAGTTTCTGCCTTGGAAAGTGAGCTTTCCAGAAATTGAGAAAAATAGGTGTTTGGGAAGTGGGTAAAATGTCGGTTTTACTGGGCTGCGATGCGGACGGGCAGACTGGCAGACAAACACCACAGCAAACTAAATAAAACGTGTTAATAAATACATTAAGCCCCATATAATTAATTAATAGATTCCCGTCCCTGCGCGCACCGGTTTTTTCAAGCAAAATGAAATTTTTATTCATTAAAATACGATTGAAAAAGCAACAACTCTACCCTGTGTCCGCATCAACACACAAAAACGCGAGTCACATCGTTTTACACGCAAAACTATTGAAGATTTCGTGATGATGATCAGGGCTAGGGCTAGGACATAAATTACTTTAAAATCAGCAGATAATAACAAATATTATATTGATAATAATTAGTATATTGTGGTGATCAGGAAAAATCACCAACACATGTTTACCATGAGTCATATCATGCATTGTTTGCGCTAGTAAGATAATTTACATATTGAGTAACATTAACCGGACTTTCTGGTCTCTCTTCTTAGAATTAATATTTGTTTCCGATGTTGAAATCATGTATCCTCGATACCACTGGTATAAAACTGAAGAACACCAAATGGAGAGGCCAGTTCAACTCCAGCAGTTCCTGCACTCGGCAGAAATTCTGCCCAAAATATTATCGGGCCCTGAGGGCTTCAGTGGGGACTGGCTCCCCACTAATATTACCTATTTTCACCTCAATTCTGAACTCTCCATTGGGTGTTCTCTGTTCCAGACGGTATGTAACTCTTAGATTACTTTTCCCTAATGCTAAGGTTTTAATGCAGCTCTACCTATAGGGATAAGCCTATTGGGGCCCAACAAAACCAGACTCGTTGATCGTATGCGCAGTACAACCGGGGATTAGTGGCTAATATCTAAAGCAAATTCACTCGCAGACCAACCATCAACTGTTCTCCAGACTTACTCTCACTTACAAGGATCTCATCGACAGTTGTGTGAAGATTACCATTTTAATGAATTGTTAACACTGTTGCTGTTATATTGTTATTAATGACCCGTTAATTAAATAAATTGAGAATCCGCAAAACTCAGAGTTTCCTCAGGTTGTGGTCCGGTCACCACAATAATGGCGAGCCTACCAGTCCCCTTTTTGAAATGTATATAGAGGAAATTCTGAGTTTTTTAGATTATTCTCATGAATACACGGTCTAGAGCACCCAAAACTCAGACTTTTCCTTTGTCAAGAGATTCGGGGAATTGGACAGCACCAAATTTCGATTTATCCTCAATTTGCGAACAAACCGATAGTGTTACCTCTGAATCAGAGGAAGAACAAATTCCTACTGAAATGGCTGCGCCACGGATAAAAATCCAAAAATTTGATGCATCGGATAATGTCCCAAAAATCGAAATCTGGTTGAATTTGTTTGAAGTTCTGGCTGATGGTATTACTAATGACAAAGAGAAACTGAAACTGTTAATGAGTAACCTCAATGGAAAAGCTCTTGAGTATTTTGGGGTTAATATTGCTCCGCAAATTACCACTGCCACTTATCTGGAGGCAAAAAGAAAACTTGTTGCTCGTTTTGGTTTGGGTATCGGTGAACCATTAGTTGCCGCACAGCGACTTCGCCATACAAAAGGTACCCCAGTTAAAGAATAT
>WWPM01005791.1:0-35612 GCA_023279145.1 Glomeris maerens | reverse complement strand
CTAAAAAGGATATATATAAATCAGAAAGAGGTTTAGGAGGTTTTGTAAGATTAGATTGGAGTACTGCTAACGAAATTATAGCTTCTGCTAATCTTTATACCGCAAAGCATTATGGTCCAGATCGTATAATTGGTTTTTCGCCAATTCCAGCTATGTCTATGGTATCTTATGCTGCTGGTGCACGCTATTTATCTCTAATGGGAGGGGTATGTCTGAGCTTTTACGATTGGTATTGCGATTTACCTGCTAGTTCACCACAAGTGTGGGGAGAACAAACAGACGTACCTGAATCTGCCGATTGGTACAATGCTGGCTATATTATGTTATGGGGATCTAATGTTCCATTAACAAGAACTCCAGATGCTCATTTTATGGCTGAATCAAGATATAAAGGAACAAAAATTACTGTTATTACCCCAGATTATTCTGAAGCAGCAAAATTTGCTGATACATGGTTGCCAGTAAAACAAGGTACTGATGCAGCATTTGCACTAGCTATGGGTCATGTGATATTAAAAGAATATTTTGTTGATAAACAAGATCCGTATTTTACAGATTATTGCAAACATTTCTCAGACATGCCATTTTTAGTAACTCTAGAAAAAAAAGATGATGCTTGGACACCATCAAGAATGTTAAGGGCTTCTGATTTAAAAGATAACTTAAATACCACTAGTAATCCTGAATGGAAAACATTAGTATTAGACGGAAAAAGTAAGGATATAGTAATCCCTAATGGTACCATTGGCAATAGATGGGATAAATCTAGCAAATGGAATTTAGAAAATAAGAATGAAGTTACAGGACAAGAAATAGATCCGCTACTATCACTCAAAGGTATACACGATTCAGTAGAAGAGGTTCTTTTTCCTTATTTTGGTGGGGAAACATCAGATTTTTTCCATGCAGATAAAAGCATTAGCCCTATATTACGTAGAAAACTCCCTGTTAAAGTTGTAAAAAATAAAGATAACAAAGATATATTAGTAGTAACAGTATTTGATTTAATGCTAGCTAACTATTCTGTTGATAATGGGCTAGGCGATACAAATATTGCCAAAAGTTTTGATGACGATATTCCTTTTACACCACAATGGCAAGAAAAGATTACTGGTGTTCGTAAAGAAGACTGTATAAAAGTAGCTAGAGAATTTGCCCAAAATGCTTCTGTAACTAACGGAAAATCGCTAGTTATTATAGGTGCCGCTATGAATCATTGGTATCACAGTGATATGCAATATAGATCTGTGATTAATTTACTAGTAATGTGTGGCTGTGTAGGGCAAAGTGGTGGTGGATGGGCTCATTATGTGGGTCAAGAAAAACTACGACCTCAAAGTGGTTGGGTTCCTATAGCTTTTGCTGCAGATTGGTCTAGACCACCAAAACAAATGAATGGAACTTCTTTCTTTTATTTACATAGTAATCAATGGCAATACGAAAATTTTTCTCCTAAAGATATTCTATCTCCAACCTCAACCGATACAGAATTTAATGATATTAGTTTTGTAGATTGTAATTTTAAATCAGTTCGTATGGGTTTTTTACCTACTGCTCCACAAATAAAGCAAAATCCTTTTGCAATATCTGCAGAAGCTAATCAAAAAGGGATTAATATAAAAGATTATGTTTTAGAGCAGTTTAAAACAGGTAAAATTAATTTTGCGATGGAAGATCCTAATAATGAATGTAATCATCCCAAAAATATGTTCGTTTGGAGATCTAATTTATTAGGTTCAAGTGCTAAAGGACATGAATATTTTTTAAAATATTTACTAGGCACAAAAAGTTCAATTCTAAATACTACATTACAAGAAAGAAAACAAGCCTTACCAAAATATGTACAGTGGGGTGATAATAATAAAAATGCAGGAAAATTAGATTTACTAGTAACTTTAGATTTTAGAATGTCTACTACTTGCTTATTTTCTGATATCATACTTCCTACTGCCACTTGGTACGAAAAAAATGACCTCAATACTTCAGATATGCATCCATTTATTCATCCATTAAGCGAAGCATTACAACCTTTATATGAATCAAAATCAGATTTAGAAATATATAAAGGATTTGCCAAAAAAGTTTCTGAATTGGCTACAGGTTACTTAGAAACAGTTACAGATGTGGTACTATCGCCAATAATGCATGATACTCCTCAAGAAACAGCACAAAACTTTATGGTAAAAGACTGGATGCTTAATGAGTGTGATGCTATTCCTGGCGTTACTATGCCTAATATTATCACTGTAGAAAGAGATTATACAAAAATCTATGAAAAATTCACAACGGTAGGGCCATTACTTGATAGCTTAGGTAATAACGGTAAAGGAATAACTTGGGATACCAAACATGAAATTGAGCATCTAAAAGCACAACATGGCATATCAAAATTAAATTCAGTTTCTAATGGACGTCCAAAATTAGAAACCGATATTCAATTTGCAGATACAATTATGTTGTTAGCACCAGAAACTAATGGAGAGGTGGCTAATAAATCTTGGGCTGCATTAGAAAAAAATACAGGCAGAAAGCATTTACATTTAGTAGAAGGTAGAAAAGAAGATAAAATTAACTTTTTTAATATTAGCAAACAGCCAAAAAAAATTATTACTTCTCCCATATGGAGTGGTATAGATAGTGAAGAAGTAAACTATACTGGTTATTATACTAATATTCATGAAAAAATACCTTTTAGAACACTTACAGGTAGACAACAAACATATCAAGATCACCCATGGATGCGTGCTTTTGGTGAAAATTTATGTACTTATAAACCACCTGTAAATCTTAATAATACTGATACTCTCAAACAATATGTAAAAGACGATGATCATGTGGTGGTAAATTTTGGTACCCCTCACTCAAAATGGAGTATCCATAGTACTTTTTCGGATAATTTAATTTTACTTACCTTAAGTAGAGGTGGACCTCATGTATGGATTTCTGAGATAGATGCACAGACTGCTAAAATTAAAGATAACGACTATATAGAAGTAATAAATAATCATGGAGTAGTGACAGCACGAGCTGTTGTAAGTCAAAGGATACCAAAGGGATTATCTTTTATGTATCATGCACAAGAAAAAATTGTTAATACACCAATCTCAGAAACAACAAATCTAAGAGGTGGTATCCATAATTCCCTATGTAAAATTATGGTAAAACCAACTCATATGATAGGTGGCTATGTTCAACTATCATATGGATTTAACTATTATGGAACTGTGGGATGTAATAGAGATGATTTTGTAGTCATTAAAAAATTAAATAAAGTAAATTTTGAATAAGGATTAAAACCATGAAAGTACGTGCTCAAATTGGTAAAGTCTTAAATTTAGATAAATGTATAGGTTGTCATACTTGTTCTATTACTTGTAAACACGTGTGGACTTCAAGAGAAGGGGTTGAATATGCTTGGTTCAATAACGTAGAAAGTAAACCTGGTACTGGATATCCTACTGAATGGGAAAACCAAGATAAATATAACGGTGGGTGGCAAACTGATAAAAAGGGTAAAGTTAAACTAAAACAAGGGAATAAGGTAAAAAATCTCTCTAATATTTTTGCTAATCCTAATTTACCAACTATAGATGATTATTACGAACCATTCTCTTTTGATTATTCAAAATTACATAATTCTCCTAGTTCTAATACTTCACCTACAGCTAATCCAGTATCTGTAATTACTGGTAAACCAATGGATAAAATAGAAAAAGGACCTAATTGGGAAGATCAACTTGGTGGAGAGTTTGAAAAAAGATCTAAAGATAAAAATTTCGACAATATAAAAGATAAAGAAATTTATAGTGAATTTGAAAAAACATTTATGTTCTATCTACCTAGACTATGTGAGCATTGTTTAAATCCTGCATGTATAGCTAGCTGTCCTTCTGGGTCAATTTATAAAAGAGAGAGCGATGGTATAGTCTTAATAGACCAAGAAAAATGTAAAGGTTGGAGGATGTGCGTAAGCGCTTGTCCTTACAAAAAGATATATTTTAATTGGAATAGCAAAAAATCAGAAAAATGTACTTTCTGTTTCCCTAGATTGGAAGCAGGATTGCCAACTTTATGTTCTGAAGGTTGTGTAGGTAGAATAAGATATTTAGGTGTATTATTATATGATGCAGATAAAATAGCAGACATATCTTCTATTACTAATGAATACGACTTATATGAAGCTCAAACAGAAATGTTCTTAGATCCTTTTGATGAAGAAGTAATAAAAAATGCAAGAGCCGAAGGTATTCATGAAAATTGGTTAACAGCTGCTCAAAAGTCGCCTGTTTATAAAATGATAAAAGAGTGGAAAATAGCTTTTCCATTACATCCAGAGTATCGTACATTACCTATGGTTTGGTATATTCCTCCATTAAGTCCTGTACAAAAGAATTATGATGAAGATATCAATAAAGGCGATATCATTCCAACTTTACAGTCATTACGCATTCCTTTATTGTATCTAGCTAATTTATTAACTGCAGGTAATGTAAAACCAGTAGAAGAAGCATTACATAAATTACTTTCTTTACGTTCTTATATGAGAAATAAGCTAATAGAAAAATCTTCTCAAGATATACCATTATATGGCGATTTAACAGAAGCACAATATGAGGAGATGTACAAATATTTGGCAATAGCCAATTATGAAGATAGATTTGTTATACCTCACTCTCATAGAGAATATGCTTTAGATGCTTTTGATTATAAGACTTCTTGTGGATTTAATTTTAATCAAGATAACACAATATCAAAAAAAGGAAAAAATTTATTTTCTGGTAAATAAAGGATTGTTTATTATGGTATACAAAATATTATCGTACTTGCTATTATATCCAAATACAACCTATAAGGAAGATATAGCAGAAATTCTAATAGAGATAAAATCAGTTATTTTAGCCGAAAATGTAAAAAGTAATATAATATCGTTTATTAATGTTATGAAAGATAGAGATATCTATGAAATACAATCCGATTATGTAAAATATTTTGACACTAATCCTTCTTTATCTTTATATCTTTTTGACCATATTATAGGAGATTCAAAAGATAAAGGACAAGCTTTAATTGATTTAAAAGAAACTTACCATAAATATAACTTTGATATAATTTCTTCAAATTTACCGGATTATTTACCTTTATTTTTAGAATTTCTTAGTCAAATTCCGCAATCAGAAGCTATTACTTTTTTAGAAGAGATATACGACTTAATTAATGTAATGTGTTTAAGACATATAAAAATTCAAAGCCCTTATGCTGTAATCTTTGAATCTATCATTTTATCTATAAACAAAATTATTACTCAACAAGATGTTACCGTGTTAAGTGAACAAGATATGGATGAGATGTGGAAGGATCAAGAAGTAAATTTTGCCACAACAAAGTGTGATTAAATATTAAACGAGGTAGTAAATGCAAGAAATAATTTTTGGTTTGTTATATGGAATTTATCCTTATGTATGTATCATGGTTTTTTTATTAGGTTGTACTTATAGAATAGTATTACGTCCATACTCTATTACAGCAAAATCTAGCCAATTTTTAGATAAGAGAAAAATTATTTTACCATTTGTAGGATTTCATATTGGGATAATTTTTGTTTTAATAGGTCATTTTGTTGGTTTCTTTTCTCCAAGAGAATTACTGTTGTTAATTGGAGTATCCGATAAAATACATGCCGATATTGCTCATATATCAGGAGGTATATTTGGTGGGATAGCTTTTGTATGTATGTTATTATTAGGCAAACGTGTATCACAAAATGATAGATTGCAAGCTACTCGTTCTATCGCCGATGTTTTGGTGTTTCTTATAATCTTTATTCAATTAACATTAGGATTATTTACCATAACTCCACTTAATGATATTTTACCACCAGAAGAAAGAGTTGTTTTACTTGGTTACTATTTTCAAGGAATAGTTATGTTAGATTTTTCATCATATAAATATGTAATGCAAATGCCATATTTAACATTAATTCATATTTTTTTAGGTTTTAGTATTTTTATTTTAGTACCTTTTACACGTCTTATTCATGCGGTATTTATGCCACTTCATTATTTAGTAAGAACAGGATATCAGATAATAAGAAAATAGTAGCTATTAACTAAGCTAATCTTTTTTACTGTTTATCATCGGTACTTTCATTTATCACCGTAGAATTTATATTAGATATTTTAACTAATATAAGTGAGAATTCATATAACAAGATAATAACTACCGCCATAATAACTTGACTAAATGGATCAGGAGGAGTGGCTATTGCCGCAATCACAAAGGCAGCAACAATGGCATATCGTCTATATTTTTTAATCTGTACTATATTGAGCATCCCTAACTTAACTAATCCAAACATAAATATTGGTAATAAAAAAATAACGGCAAAAGCCATAATTAGGTGTAAAGATAAACTTAAGTACTCATTTACTTTAGGTAATAGGGTAATAGCAATATTTTTATCATTCCTCATAACCTCAAAACCTAAAAAGAATTTCCATGCAGAAGGAATTACCCACAAATATGCAGTAATAGCACCAAGCCAAAATAAAATTGGTGATAAAATAAACACTAATCTAAATATCTTTTTTTCTTTATCGTACAAAGCAGGGGAAATAAATAACCATAACTGACTAAAAAGAAAAGGGAGTATAATCATTACCGAAGAAAAAAAAGCTAGTTTTACATAAGTTAAAAAAGCTTCTTGTAAAGCAGTATATATTAACTGTACACTATGATCTTTGGTGAGGTTTTGTAGGGGGTAAATTAAAAATAAATAAATATTTTTGGCATAAATAAAACTAACAATAAATACAATTATAAAGGCTAAAGATACAAATATTAAACGGCGACGTATCTCTCCCAAATGCTGCAAAATACCCATCTTCACATCAGAAGAGTCCGACTTTAACTGAACATTTTTCATCTAACAAAAAATCTTTATTATCTAAAGATTATTTTCGTCTGCTTTTGCTTTATCTTTAACTGCTGTATCTTCAGAACTCATGCCTTTTTTAAAGGCTTTTAGTCCTTTACTTATATCTTCCATGATGCCAGATATTTTACCTCTGCCACCAAAAAGTATAATTACAACAGCTAGCACTATCAACCAATGCCAAATACTAAAAGTTCCCATTCTGAAACTCCTTATGTTAATAAAAGGAATAAACTAATTTATTCTACAGTACAAGAGTAACAAAATAATTGTGGCTTTTCAATTTATTAATATTAAACTTATATATAATTGTATTAAGGAGAGCAAAATTGGAACAAAATTTTATTAAAGATAATGCAGATGTACTAGCTACAACCCTGTCATTTTTTAGTACATTATTGTTAAAAGAACCTCCATTAACTCTATTAAAATCAATTCAAGAACAATCATTATTTAACAATTGGTACATATCTTATATGCATAATAATGATGTTATCACAGATCTTATTAATAAAGTAAACCATGAACTCCAACTAGAGAATGCCTATAAAGATATTAAATATGATTATACACAATTACTTATCTATGGTTATGATAAAATAGGTGCTGTACCATGGGGATCTGTGTACTTAAATCAAAGTAATGAAACATTCACAGATGAAACTAGAGAAGTAGAAAAAATATATTATAAATATCAATTCAGCGTTACAGAAGAATTTACCGAACCACTAGATCATATTGGTATAGAATTATTATTTTTAGCTTACTTAATAGAAAATATCAATACTCTTAGTGTGGAAAAATATACCGAAACAATAAACGATGTTACCATATTCTTACAACAATACGTATTAAGTTATAGTTATTCTTTTATAAAGCATTTAAAAACGAATGCAAAAACTAATTTTTACCAATTAATAGCCTTTTTATTAGAAGATTTTTTATTACAAATAGAAAAAGAGCTTAATGTCGTAAAAGACCCCAATATTAAGATTTATTATTAGAGTTTAGTAAATACTTTTAATATTGTTCTGACATTGAACCTAATATTAGCATACTAATGATTAGTATCACGAAAAATAGTGAAAACATTAGAAAGAATATTGGGAATTTATTAGTAAAGGTTGTTGCTTTCTTACATTCTGTACAAATATAAGTAGTTTTTAAAGATAATAAGCACCAAACAATAATCCAGCATGAGAGAGTAAAAAAAGATATAATAAAATGTAGTATATGATTAACCTTACTTGATTTATCAATATCTCTAAATATATTATTACAATACTCACATTTTCTCATAATTTTTTACTCTACTAATTCAATTTTTGATTTCTGTATCTTTTGAATTTTCTTTTTTATTATCTTCTTCTTTCTCAACGGAATTAATAATTATGTTATCTAATTTTAGATTAGTAGATGTATACAAATCACTTACCGCGTCATCTAGTTGTTGTTTAGCAGAATATATTGTTTTGGTAGTTTCGTATAAACTATCTTGTTCTGCTATAACATTAAATTCTTTTCTTAAGTCTTGTAACTTCGTTTCATCTATAACTTTATTTACTTCTTGTTTACCAATAAAAATTAAATGTTTAATTTTAGTAATTATATCTCGCACAAAAGACATAATGTTAATGATATCTTTAGGTTTTAAGAAAGCTACTGCTACTATTAAGGCAATTACAAATTCAATATAACTCAGCATACATACCCTTTCATTTAAAACAAACAGATATAAATATACTACGGTAGTACGGCAATAAATACAATTTAAAAACTATCTGCTAATAAAATATTCTATAAGATAAATATTACATATTCATGCGAATTTAAACAGATTAAATCACTTCTTATTGTATGAAATCATTTTATTTGTTAAAATAAACATACGATAAAATGTATTTTTAATAATGGACAAGAGTTAAGGATAATGGAAATCAAGGCAAAAAAAGAGGTTGTAAAGTTTCCAACCTATAATTATGAGCAAATACAACAGAATACTAAAAATAACCCTAAATGGATTCATTTTGGCGGAGGTAATCTCTATCGTTGTTTTCATGCTAAAATTATGCATGATTTACTAGAGAAACGCCTTGAAGATACGGGAATTATTGTAGTTGAAACTCTAGGAAAAGATTTAGTAGAAGAATACTATCAAGTTTATAATAATCAAAGTTTAACTGTTGTAATGAAAAGTGATGGTAGCCTTGAAAATGAATTAATTACCTCAACTGCAGAAGTTTTTTATTTAGCAAAAGAAGATAAATTTATAAATAACTACCAATATTTAAAAGATTATTTTACTAAACCAAGTTTACAGCTAGTTAGTTTAACTATTACTGAAAAGGGGTATGCCCTTAAAGATACCCATGGGAATTTATTACCAAAAGCTGTTGATGATATTAAAACTACTAAGCTTGTAGATTTACAAACTACTATGGGAATTTTAGCTGGACTTCTCTACACTAGATATCAAGCTAAAGTTAATCCTATTGCTTTGGTTTCTACCGATAATTTCTCTCATAATGGAGATAAACTAAAAAGTGCAATTACTACAATAATTGAAGGTTGGTTAGCTAATAAATTAGTTGAAAAAGATTTTGTTGACTGGGCTTTAAATAAAATTACTTATCCTTTTTCTATGATTGACCGTATTACTCCAACTCCTTCCGTAGTTGTAGCTAAACAGTTGTTAGATTTAGGCATAGAAGGTGTTAATCCTTTTAAATCTAGTAGAGGAACTGAATTAGCGGCTTTTGTTAATACCGAAGAAGTACATTATCTAGTAATTGAAGATAATTTTCCAAACGGTCGTCCACCTTTAGATAAAGCGGGAGTTTTACTAACAGACCGTGAAACTGTTAACAAAATTGATTTAATGAAAGTGTGTTCTTGTTTAAATCCTCTACATACAGCTTTAGCAATCTTTGGTTGTTTGTTAGGTTTTAACAAAATTTACGATGAAGTACAAGATAAAGACCTTTTATCTTTAATAAAAAAAATTGGGTACGATGAAAATTTACCAGTGGTGGAAGATCCAAAAATTATTAACCCTAAAACTTTTATAGATGAAGTCATTAATATTCGCTTTGCTAATCCTAATATACCTGATACTCCTCAAAGAATAGCCACTGATACTTCGCAAAAAATTAGTATTCGTTTTGGAGAAACCATTAAAAAATATCTCAAATTAAATAAAATTGAAACTTTAGAATTTATTCCCTTAGTAATTGCGGGTTGGCTAAGATATCTCTTAGCAGTTGATGATAAAGGAATACCTTTTCAACCAAGCCCAGACCCTTTATTGTTAGAGCTACAAGGAAAACTATCAGATATTAAGTTAGGAACAAAACTAGAATCCCAAAAAATTCATGAAATTTTAAAACCTATTTTAAGTAATAGTAGTATTTTTGGTAGTGATTTAGTAGCTGTGGGACTAAATACTAAAATTGAAAAAGATTTTCTATCATTTATAAAATCACCAAATGCAGTCAGAGAAACCCTACAACAAAAATTAGCAATTAAATAAACAAGAGGAGTTATTTACTATGAAAATGACAATGCGTTGGTATGGAAAAGATTTTGATCCCATATCTTTAGAGTATATCCGACAAGTTCCTAATGTGAAAGGAATTGTGGGTACTTTGTTTGATGTTCCTGTGGGTGAACTCTGGACTAAAGAAAAAATTAAAAACCTTAAAGATACCATAGAAAAAGCTGGATTATCTTTAGAAGTTATTGAATCTGTAAATATTCACGAAGATATAAAATTAGGGCTACCAAGCCGAGATAAATATATAGCAAATTATAAGCAAACTATTATTAATTTAGCAGAGTTTGGAATTAAAGTTATTTGCTATAACTTTATGCCCGTATTTGATTGGATGAAAACTGAAATGTATTATCCACTACCCGATGGTTCAACTACTATGGCATTCTTTAAAAAAGGTGTAGAAAAAACTCCCGAAGAAGTAGCCAAAGACGTATTAGACAAAAACAAAGGAACCATTTTACCAGGATGGGAACCTGAAAGATTGGCTCATATTTCTAAACTAATTAAACAATATGAAAATATTACCGAAGAAAAATTAAGAGAAAATCTAAAATATTTCTTACAACAAGTTATTCCAGTTTGCGAACAAGTTGATGTAAAAATGGCAATTCACCCCGATGATCCTCCTTATTCTATTTTTGGTTTACCAAGAATTGTTAAAAACAGGGAAGATTTAGACTTTATTTGTAAAGCTGTAGATAGTCCTTACAATGGAATTACTTTCTGCACCGGATCAATTGGCGAAGATCCTAACAACGACTGTGTAGCCATAATAAGTGAATTTACCAAAAGAGGAAGAATTCCTTTTGCCCATGTTAGAAATATTAAATTCATTGGTAATAGTAAAGATTGTTATGAGTCTGCACATCTTTCATCAGAGGGAAGTTTAGATATGTTTAAAATATTAGAGGCTTTGTACGATAATGGTTTTGATGGTTATATTCGCCCAGATCATGGTCGTATGATTTGGGGAGAAAAAGGTCGTCCGGGTTATGGTTTATATGATAGAGCTTTAGGAGCTATATATTTAGGTGGAATTTGGGAAAGTTTAGAAAAAAGAAAATAGTTCAATTATAACTAGAAATAATTTTTATACTAAAAAGGGAGAATGAAAATGAATACCACAACAGATACTAAAAAAAAAGTTACCTTTAAAACCGCCGTTTTCTACGGACTTCCAGATATCATGGGTAGCGGAGGTTTCGTAGTTTTAGGGGTTTATTTTATGTTCTTTTTAACTACCTTTGCTGGAATAAGCCCTATCCAAGCAGGTATAATTATTGCGGTTGCTAGGGTGGTGGATGCAATTGCTTGTTTATTTATTGGTCCTTTAACTGATGGTTTTTATAGATATAAATTAGGAAAAAAATACGGAAGAAGAAGATTTTTCTTACTTTTTGGTGCGCCATTAATGTTAGTTTATGTTTTTCTATGGGTACTAGGTCCAGGGTTTTGGTTTTATTTAGTAGCTTATGTAGCCTTTGAAATTTTAGCTGCCATGATTATGATTCCTTGGGAAACTCTACCCTCTGAAATGACTTCCGACTACGTGGAAAGAACTAAATTATCTACAGCTAGAATGACAGTATCCGCAACCGGAGCTTTTTTAGGAACTTTTATCCCAGGAAGAATAATAGCCATAATGGGAGAGCATAACCCTAATAGCTATTTGATTAATGGGATTGTTTGGTCTGCTATATTTGTAATTGTTTGGTTATTAGCTTGGCAAGCAACATGGGAGCGTCAAATCTCTAAAGAAATGATGGAAAGAGAATCATCAAAATCACATTTAAGTCTCTTACAAATATTTAAAGATTACTTTTCTACTTTAAAAGTTAGAGGGTTTCGTAAACATTTAGCGGTATACCTATTATCTTTTACTGGAAAAGATTTTCATAATGCAATTTTTATTTATTTTATTGTCTATTCTTTTGGTTTAACTTCATCTTTAGCTTCTAACTTACTATCTGTATCTATTGTTGGTGTTTTTGCTTGTATGTTAGCTGGTTATTTAATGGTTAAATGGGGACCAAAATGGCTACTTACTTATTCTTATACTTTAATGTTATTAATGTTAGGTGGCTATTGGTGGGCTTATAACGTTAGACCCGATAATCTTGTATTGTGTTTATATGTTTTTGCTACCATTTATCAAATTGGTAGAGCAACTTTAGAGTTTACACCGTGGAATGTTTTTCCATTCATCCCTGATTTAGATGAACTATTGACTAAAAAAAGAAGAGAGGGTCTTTTTGCAGCAGTTATGACTTTTGCAAGAAAAACTACACTATCCATTGCCTTTATTGCTATAGGTTTTATTTTAGATAAAGCTGGTTTTGTTCGTGGATCTGAAGTACAAACTCAACAGGTATTACATGTTATTGCCCAATCTTTAGTTTTTGGTACTGGTCTTTTAATATTTTTAGCTTTATTAGTAGGCTTAACTTTCAAACTTAATCGTAAAACTCACGGTATAATCATTAAAGAAATTGAAAGATTAAAAGCTGGTGGTAAAAAAGAAGATGTTGATCCTGAAGTTAAAAAAGTATGTGAAGCTCTTGTGGGTGGAAAATACGAAAATATGTGGAAATAATATTACGCTATCATAAAAAAGAGAATATTATGAAAGAAAGATTTGAAGTAAGCCCTAATGATATAAAAAAAATGACTACAGATGAGTTAAGGGCAAATTTTTTAATTGAAACAATATTTAAAGAAGATGCTTTAGTTTGGGAATATTCTCATTATGATAGAATGATTATTGGTGGAATTATGCCAGTTAACATAGAATTACAACTACCTGAGGGAAAAGAGCTTGTTTCTGAATATTTTTTAGAAAGAAGAGAAATAGGAATAATTAATATTGGTGGTGCTGGTGAAATTATTGTTAATGGTGTAGCTTATGATATACCTAACAAAGATGGAATGTATATTGGCAAAGAGATAAAAGAGGTTACTTTTAAATCTAAAGATAAAAATAATCCAAGTAAGTTTTACTTTAATTCTGCACCTGCTCACATTGCTTATAAAACTTGTAAAATTAATTTTAAAGATACTAATCAGCAACATTTAGGAGATATTACAACTTCTAACAAAAGAACTATTTATCAATATGTACATCCTAAGGTATGTAAATCTGCACAATTAGTAATGGGTATGACTATACTAGAAGAAGGTAATATGTGGAATACTATGCCTTGCCATACTCATAAATTAAGAATGGAAAGCTATTTCTATTTCAATTTTAAAGAAAAGGCTAAAGTATTTCATTTTATGGGTGAACCAACACAAACCAAGCACTTAGTAATTTCTAACGAGCAGGCAATTATATCGCCACCTTGGTCTATTCACTGTGGAGTAGGAACAGCTTCTTATACTTTTATTTGGGCAATGGCTGGAGAAAACCAAGATTTCACTAATATGGATTTTGTTCCAATGGATATTTTAAAATAAGAAAGGAAACAAGAATATGATAAATGAATTATTCTCTTTAAAAAATAAAGTAGCAATTGTAACTGGCGGCAATATGGGTATAGGTAATGCTTTAGCCGTAGGATTAGCTAAAGCTGGTGCTGATTTATTTATTCCAATTTACGATGAAACTAATATTGATAGTATGAAAAAAGAAGTAGAAACCTTAGGTAAAAAGGTAGTATTTCATAAGGTAGATTTATCTAAAGTTGATAATGCGTGCCAAGTTGCCAATATTTGCATAGAAAAAATGGGTAAAATTGATATTTTAATCAATAACGCTGGAACAATTAAAAGATCTCCACTTTTAGAAGGTTCCAATGAAGATTGGCAAACTGTTTTAGATATCAATTTAAATGCAGTTTATTATATTAGTAGAGAAGTAGCCAAATATATGAAAAATAATGGTGGTGGTAAAATTGTTAATATTGCTTCAATGTTATCTTTTCAAGGAGGAAAATTTGTACCTTCTTATACGGCTTCTAAACATGGAGTTGCTGGTTTAACCAAAGCTTTTGCCAATGAATTGGCAGAATTTAATATTCAAGTTAATGCCATTGCTCCGGGATATATAGAAACCAATAATACTGCACCAATTAGAGCCGATGCCAAAAGAAACTCTGAAATATTAGCAAGAATACCTGCCAATAAATGGGGTAAAACAGAAGATTTAATAGGAACAGCAGTATTCCTTTCTGCAAAAGCTTCTGATTATATTAATGGTTATGTTATAGCTGTAGATGGTGGCTGGCTAGCTAGGTAGTGTAACAATAATTTGTTATTACAATTATTAGATATGATTAATTAGCTATTCTTTATTTATTTTTTGATAAAGAACGAATAGACTCTGATAAAGAAAATACCAATTAAGTTGGGGTATGAAGTGAAAAAAGTAATTTATTTAATAATGTTTATAGCTACTTTTAGTAGTTTACATGCAGAGGATTATATTGAAGATTCTGTTGATACTAACAATGGTTGGTATGTGGGGGTTGGGTACTTTCTTTCTGGAGAAGATGTTAGTACTTACAAATCTGAACAGTATAACAATAAGCTGTATATAGATTATAATATAGATATATTTGTGTGGTTATAACGTTACTAACTGGTTTGCTTGAGGGTGAAGCAAAATATTGTGCCTTAACATCTATTTATGATGCTTTTATAAATGGTGTATCTAAGTATACCATAGCCCAAAAACATGTTCCGTTTGTTAAATTAGGGTTAGGGTATTCTAATTATACAATTGATGAGATTTGTTATGATGATAAGGAGCAAGCTTATAATTATGGTTACCATTTAGCAATTGGTTATGAATACAAAGTTAATCAACATCACTCAATACTAGCTAGTTATGATTATTATAAAACTTTTGAGAATAATGAAGCTAAAAATGATGGAATAACATTTCCAACAGATGACACATATCATATGAATTATTTAGATGTCAATTTAGCTTACAAATATTCGTTTTAAACATAAAAAAAGAGTAAGTAAAAGATGTAGTTTTTACCTCTTTTACTTACTTTTTATAACTTCTACAACACCCTTACCCTATAATCACTAGGAAATAAATCATCCATAATCTTAAAAAGATAATAATAATTCTTTGTTATTATTGCAACTTCTAATATTACAGCAACCCTCAAACAATCACAGAATAAAAACCATATAAAAAATATGGTGTTATATTTAAAAATGGAGTATAATTATCTTATAAATAAAGATTCTCTATAAAGGGGGCACTACACAATGAAGGTTAATAGAAGAGATTTTTTAAAATGGAGTATGATTTTTGGTGGTTCTGGAGTGGTTAGTACTATTTTGCCATTTGGAATCAAAGCAGCAAAAGCTTCAGAAAAAGGAGATTATTTCCGTGATTATGAAGAAACAAAATGGGCAGTTTGTGCAGTAAATTGTGGCGCTAGATGTCCTTTAAAAGTAAGAGTTAAAAATGGTCGTATAGTTTACTTAGAAACAGATAACGAAGGTGATGATACCTATCGTAAAAATCATCAAATTAGGGCTTGTGTTAGAGGTAGATCTAACCGCTTTAAACTATATGGTGCCGCAAGATTAAAATATCCAATGAAAAGAGTAGGAAAAAGAGGTGAAGGTAAATTCGAACGTATCTCATGGGATGAAGCTTACTCTATAATTACTGATAAAATGAAAGACATCAAAAAACGTTACGGTAATGATGCTTTTTATATCAACTATGGTACAGGTGTATTAGGAGCTGTAATGTCTAATAACTACGCCGATGGTTTATCTGTACTTTCTCGCCTATTGAACTGCTATGGTGGTTACTTAAATTACTATAATGATTACTCAACAGCTAATATTAATGACGGTTTATTCCATATGTTTGGTGCTCCTATTAACAAGATGGCAGAAGGTGTGGGTCATCCTGAAAAACCTTATGGCTATCAAGGTTATGTAATGGGGAATGATATTGCCGATATTGAACACTCTAAATTAGTAGTACTCTTTGGTAATAACCCTTGTGAAACTAAAATGTCTGGCGGTAGTATGCAATACTACTTTAATGAAGCTTTAGCTAGAGGTAAAGCGAAGTTAATATGTATAGATCCAAGATATACCGATACAGCAGCTAATAAAGCTCATGAATGGATACCTATACGTCCAGCCACTGATGCAGCTTTAGTTGCTGGCTTGGCTTACGTAATGATTAAAGAAAAATTGGTAGATCAAAAATTCTTAGATACTTATTGTGTAGGTTTTGATAAAAAGACATTGCCAGCAAATGCACCAAAAAATGGTTCATATAAAGATTATGTTATGGGGAAAGGCAAAGATAAAACTCCTAAAACACCAAAATGGGCTTCTAATATCACAGGTATACCTGAAAAAAGAATAATTGAATTAGCTAGAGAAATAGGGACAACAAAACCGGTACATATTTCTCAAGGCTGGGGACCACAAAGAAACTCAAATGGTGAACAATTAGCTAGATCAATTTGTACTCTTGCTGCTATGACTGGTTGTGTAGGTATTAGAGGTGGTAACAATGGTTCTTATAATACTTACGGTTATGTATTACAAGCTGCTGGTTTGCCGCTTAAAGAAAACAAGGTAAAACCAAGACTATCAATGTTTCTTTGGACTGATGCCATCGTTAGAGGTACTGAAATGACCGATATTAAAGATGGTATTAGAGGAGCTAAAAAACTTAATGCTCCTATAAAATTCCTTTGGAGTCATGGTAGTAACGTATTGATTAATCAACATGCTGATTGTAATAAAACTGCTAAAATTATAGAAGATGAAAGTTTATGTGAAATGATTGTAGATATTAATATTTGTATAACTCCAAGTGCTCGTTATGCTGATATTTTACTACCAGATGCTACGTTATTTGAACAAACAGATATCACTAGACATGATGTTGTAGGGACTATGCCTTATATTATGGTAACTAACGAAGCTATTAAACCATTATATGAGTCTAAAACCATGTACGAAATCACTTCAGAAATGGCTAAAAGATTAGGTGTTGATAAAGAGTTTACCGAAGGTAGAACTCAAATGGAATGGGTGGAGCATTTATGGAATGAAAGTAGAAAAATATCTCCAGATTTGCCAAGCTTCAAAAAAATCTTAAAACAAGGCATTTATAAACGTCCTTATCAAGGTGATGCTTATATTGCTCAAAAGGAATTTAGAGAAGATCCGGTAAATAATCCTTTACCAACACCAAGCGGTAAAATTGAAATCTATTCTAGTTTATTGCAAGAAAAAGCAGAAACTTGGATTTTGCCAAAAGGGCAAAGAATTACCCCAATTCCTGAATATGTAAATTCTCATGATACTTATACGGATACAGTTCTTAAAGCAAAATATCCTTATCAGTTATCTGGTCATCATTTTAAAGGTAGAACGCATAGTTCATATTGGGAAGTACCTGAAATTAGAGAATTAAATCCACAATTAGTATGGATAAATCCTATTGATGCTAAAGATAAAGGTATTAAACATGGTGATATGGTGGAGCTTTTTAATGACAGAGGTAGAGTTCATATTAGAGCGAAAGTAACCAAAAGAGTAATGCCTGGAGTTTTGGCATGTGGTGAAGGAGCTTGGTATACACCTGTTGATGGAGTTGATATGGGTGGTTGTATTAATGTTTTAACTTCTCAAGAGCCAAATCCTATATCTAAAGGAAACGGACAGCATTCAATACTTATAGATTTTAAAGCAGTATAGTAGGGAGACTTGATAATGAAAAGCTTAGATAAAATAGAACAGTTTGGTTTTTTCTTAGACCAAGTAAAGTGCGTTGGTTGTAGAACTTGTCAAATGGCTTGTAAAGACTATAAAGATACTGCAATTGGAGTAAATTTTAGACGTGTTTACGACTACGAAGGTGGTGAATGGACAAAGAATGCCGATGATAACTATACTCCTCACGTATTTGCTTATTATGCTTCTATATCTTGTAATCACTGCACCAATCCTGCATGTGTAAAAGCTTGTCCTACTGGCGCAATGCATAAAGGTAAAATGGGAATAGTAGCAGTAGACCAAGATAAATGTATAGGTTGTAAAGCATGTGCATTAGCTTGTCCTTACGGTGCTCCACAGTTTGATCCCGTAAAAAATCGTATGAGTAAATGTAATGGTTGTAGGGAACGTTTAGAAGTAAATAAAAAACCGATTTGTGTGGAATCTTGTCCTTTCCGTGCTCTAGATGCTGGAGATATTAAAGATTTAAGAGCAAAATACGGAAATGTTGCTGGAATAGCACCGCTTCCTGATGCTAGTATCACAGATCCTAATTTATGTATTAGACCTTCTGTTGACTCAAAACCAGCAGGATATAAAGATGGAACTCTACAAGCTCCTATAAAAAACATGGAGGTTAGTAATGTATAATATTTATTTTCATGAATGGCCACTAGTATTATTTACAATATTGGCGCAAATTACCGCAGGTTTATCTTTAGCTCTCTTGATATATACCAAACAAGAAACGATACCTGTAAAGACTATGCAAAAAGTAAGCCTTATATTAGCATTAATGATGGGTGCATCTATACTATTATCTTGCTTCCACTTATCTAATATGTTTGCTGGTTGGAATATACTATTTAGAATGTTTAGCAATGCATTACCACTAGAAGTAGCAATGTTAAGTATCTTTACAGCATTAAGTGGACTTTTATTCTTATTAATCTGGAAAAATAAAGCTACCGAGAAGCATATTAGTTTAATAATTCGCTTATTACCTATTTTTGCCACTTTAGGACTTGTATTTATGGCTTTAATCTACGGCAATATGTCTGAAACTGTGTTAAGTTGGAACTTCTATTATGCTTTCGGATTATTTGCATCAGTAAGTTTATTATTAGGTGGATTAGCTTTTCCGTTCATGCCTTTGGGAGACAATAAATATGCTATAGGTTATAAGATGACATCTGTAGGATTATTATTATTTATCATAATTTTACCTTTATATATGGTATTTCTTGGTAAAGCAGAACCAATTAATATTAATAATTTATTTGTAATGGCACCTTTATACTCGTGTTTTTTGGGTACAGGTTTAATTCTTACGGTGGTAGGATTTGCTACTATGTTATTTAAAGGACTTAATACTACTAATATTAAAGCAATATTTATTTTAGTATTAATTGGACAGTTGTTAATTAGAACTCTATTTTATTCTTTAATTAACACACACTTGATGTAAAGTATTAATTCATCAAGTACATAAGAAGACAAAATATAGTATAACCTTACAGTTATACTATATTTTTTTTAATAATTTCATATAATCTTCGTAGTAGTTAATGTTATCTAATTGTTGATTATTATAACTATGTTCTACTTCGTAACTGTTAAGCTGAATGAGTAATTTTTTAAGTGAATAAGATTGTTTGTTAATTGCATTAATGATTATAGATAAATTACCCATTGTATTTTGTAAAATAAACGGAAAAACATTATCTAAATAATTATAGGCAACATATTTATCATGAATATAAGAAAGTAAATTTAGTAAAATGTCAGAATGTAAACTTGGCATATCAACAGGTAAAAATACAATATATGCGTTTTCTGAATAGCACTTAGTGGTATAATTGAGCACGGCATGAATACCCGATATTGGACCTAAATTTATAATATCATCTTGAATTACAACATATTCACCATACGATTTAAAGTTATTAGCATTAATAAGGATTTTACTGCACTTAATTCCCTCTAAATAACTAATAGCTAAATCTAAAAATGAAATATTATTAAGTTGTAATTTTTGTTTATTAGTTCCCATTCTAGAAGATTTACCACCTGCTAAAACAACACCTATTATGGTATGCTTATTCATAAAATTTAAAAATTTCTACAATATCGTTAGTATTACAATTGTTATCATTAAAATGTTCTTTAGACTCTTGTAGCTTAACTAAACAATTAGCTTGTGCTAATGTAGACATCACATGAGATCCTTGTTTAGGTAAAATGGTTACTTCTTGCATCCCATCGGCATTAATAGAGCAATAACCTCTAGTTAAGAAGGTCCAGCCTAATTTTTTTGTAAACGTATTAGTCAGTACTGCTTTACTACTTTCTAAGTGAGTTAAATTATTAGCAAATCTGTAATAAGACCCCACAAAGCAATACAAGGCTACAGCACAAGATATTGGATTACCAGGTAAGCCAAAATATAAAGTATTATCAATCATACCTAGCATATTTGGCTTACCTGGGCGGATTTTTAAACTATTATAAATTATAGTGGAGTTAATAAGTAAATAATTTTTCACTATATCTTCTATACCCATTGAAACCGCACCACTAGAAACTATAATATCTACACTTTGTTCTATAGCTAATCTAACATTATTTTCTAGTTCAATCATGTTATCATTGACATTACTTAATTTAATGACTTCAAATCCCAAAGAATGTAAAAATTGTTCCATCAATATAATATTAGAATTATAAATTTTACCACTAACAATCTGCTCGCTAATATCAATAACTTCTTTCCCTGTAGTAAAAATAGCAACTTTTGGTTTTTTAAAGACCTGTAATTCACTTACACCTGCAGAAACTAGTAATGCTATTCTAGTTGCATTTAATTTTATTCCTGCTTTAATTAAAATCTCCCCAACATTATAATCTTCACCAATAATTCGAATATTTTGATTATCTAATAAATCGGCATTAACCACTATATTAACATCATCTAATTGTTTAGTTTGCTCAATAAAAAAAATCGTATTGATACATTTGGGAAGCATAGCTCCAGTCATAATGTGTAAACATTCGTTAATTTGTAGAGTGAAATCTGTATCTGTAGCATCACCAGCTAGAATAATCTTTTTTACAGATAAAACTGTATTTGGTTTTTCTTTTAACAATTCTAGTGTTTCATAGGTAATAGCAATACCATCAACTGCAGAATGACGAAAATTAGGATTACTAATTTTGGCAATTACATCAGTAGCTACAATCCTATTTTGTGCATCTTTAATGTTAATTATTTCATTATCCAAAATTTTAGTGTGCTTATTTATTAATGTAATTGCTTCTTCGTAAGATTTCATCTCATCATTAATCATTATTACCCACCTATTTTAGAAAAAGTAGTATTAGCAATTATTGTTTTATCTATATTTAATAAATTTTTTTCTGGTTTTTGTAACAAAATAGACTGAATATAGTTTTTTAAATCTTCTTTTTTGCTAGCATCATCTAAAAAAGACCTTAAATTATACATTCCAAAATTTAATAAACATAAAATCAAATAACCGTGGGAATCAATTCTTAACCGATTACATCCGTCACAAAAACTATTATGATAGGGGTTAATTACTCCAATTCTACCTTTATAATCTTTATGAGAAAAATTATTAGCAGGACCATCAATACTGTTTTTAATATCATGTTGCCAGTGATTAGTTGTTAAAATTTCCAACAATTGTTGTGTACTAATATATTCTTTATCATAAAAGTCTTGATTATCTTGAGTTGGCATTAACGCAATAAAACGTATATCAATTGCATGATGTTTTACTAAGTCTAAATAAAGCTGTAAATCGTTAAAATTATAATTTTTTAATAAAACCACATTAATTTTTACCTTTTTAAAAGGTAAGGTTAAACATTCTTCAACTCCTTCTAAAATAGATGGCAACAATTTTGATTGTAAAAAATTAGTTTGAGTAATTTTTTGAAAAGATACAGGATTTAAACTATCTATAGATATATTTATATTACTTATACCAGCGTTGTAATACTGCTTTGCTTTCTTTTTTAAATTAAAACCATTTGTTGTTAAAGCTAAAGTTTTAATATTGCTAATACTGGCTAAACTTGTAGCAATTTCAAGAAAATCTTCTCTAAGAGTAGGTTCTCCCCCAGTTAATCTAATCTTTTCAATCCCATGCTCTCCAAGAGCAACGGCTAAATTAAATATTTCTTCCTTAGATAATTCATTATTAATATCAGTTTTATTATAACCATTAGGCAAACAATAGGTACATCTAAAATTACATTTTTTAGTAATTGATAGCCTAATATACTTAAACTGTCTCTTAAAATTATCCTGTAACATAATAATGGTATCTAATGTATAAAAATAATATAATACAAATATAATATATCAATACAAAATGAAAGTATATAGTAATCAAATTAGTAATTTTAATACAGAACGGGAGAATCATTAAATGAAAATAAAATTCTTTGCATGGCTAAAAGAAGAAATTGGCAGTGAATTACAACTAACCATTAATAAAGATACCACAATTAAAGATATCAAAGCTTTAATTCAGCAAAATATAGGAGAAAAAGCAAAGATATTAGACAACCCTAGTATATTATCAGCTATTAATTACGAATATACTACTAACGATAGTATCGTTAAAGATAGTGATGAAGTAGCTTTTTTTCCGCCTGTAAGTGGAGGTTAAAATCATATTTAGTAATCAAAATATATAGAAGTACAGTTTATAATATTTACATCATTAGGAGAGATTATTATGTCTAAGGCTTTTTTAAATGAATTTATTGCTATGAATATAGCAATTGTAACCATATCAGATACTAGAAATACTGATACTGATACTTCTGGAAAATTATTAACAGATTTAGCTATTAAGGATGGTCATAAAGTTATAGAAAAAGTTATAATAAAAGATAGTGTAGATGATATTAAAATACTAATAAATAGCTATTTGAATAGACCAGAAATAAACATAATTATAACAACGGGTGGAACTGGCTTTAGTAAAAGAGATAATACAAAATTAGCTGTACATCCTTTAATAGAAAAGCATATTGATGGTTTTGGAGAACTATTTAGATTTATATCGTATCAAGAAATAGGAACCTCCAGTATGCAATCTAATGCTTTTGCTGGATTTATAAAAGGTAAAGTTATATTTTGCATTCCAGGATCAACAGGTGCTTGCGATACAGCTTATAATAAAATTCTTACTCATCAACTAAATTCCACAACTAAGCCTTGTAATTTTGCGGCAATGATTACTTTAAATATTACATAAACACTAACTAGGTAAATACAAATGGTACAAGAATTCAGTCATGTTAATCGTGAAGGTAAGCTAAGTATGGTTGATGTTACAGATAAAGCCATAACACACAGAGAAGCTATAGCCTCTGGAGAAATTCAAGTATCTGAAGGTGTTTTAAAGCTTGTCTTAGATAATAATCTCAAAAAAGGGGATGTTATAAGTATTGCCAAAATCGCTGGTATTTTAGGAGTTAAACAAACGGCTAATCTTATTCCTTTGTGTCATAATATATTAATTAATAAAATTGATATTAACATCAAAATAGATATCAATAAAAAAGCCTTAGTAGTAACATCATATGTTAAAACAACCGCTAATACGGGGATAGAAATGGAAGCTTTAACAGGAACAAGTATTACACTATTATGCATATATGATATGATTAAAGCAGTAGATAAGTATGCCATTATTAATGATATAAAATTATTAAAAAAAAGTGGTGGAAAGAGCGGTTTATTTATTAGAGAAGGGTATAACGACAATTAAACAATGTATAATATTAGAATACAAGAAGAAGATTTTTTTATAGAAACAGAATTTGCAAACTTTGATAAATATGGAAGTGGTGCTGTTGTTAGTTTTATAGGCTATGTAAGAGATTTTAACAAGCATGACAAACTAAATGCTATACATTTAGATTGTTATAAAGAAATGGCGTATCAACAAATAGAACAAATCATACAAGAAGCAATAAAAAAATTCAAATTAAACAATGTCAAAGTAATTCATAGAATAAATACTATTAAAAAATATGAGCAAATAGTACTTATTTTAGTATCTGCAACTCATAGAAAAGAGGCATTTCAAGGTTGTGAGTTTATAATAGACTACCTTAAAAAACAAGCACCATTTTTTAAAAAAGAAATAGGGGAAAAAAATCATGAATATTGGTTGTAAAACAATCAAAATAATAGTTATCTATGTAATATTATGTTTAACAAATGTATTATTTGCAGAAATTAATGTGGCTACCTCTGCAAACATGAAAGAAGCTGCTACATTATTAGCGAGTACTTTTAGTAAACAAAATAATATAAAAATTAATATTATTAGTTCATCTTCGGGTAATTTATACCAACAAATTATTAATGGTGCTCCTTTTCAATTATTTATTTCTGCAGATGTGGATTATCCAAATAAATTATTTGAAAAAAAACTTACTAATAATAAACCATATATTTATGGCTATGGAAGTCTTGTAATATGGGTTAAAGATAAAAAAACACCAATAAATAATGTACAAGATATTACAACATCTAATCGTGTAAAATATATAGCTATTGCCAATCCTAAACTAGCTCCATATGGTCGTGAAAGTATTAAAGTACTTACAAAATTAGGTTTATTAGATAAAATAAAAAATAAAATTATTTATGCTGACAGTATAAATGCAGTTAATCAGTTAATATCTACTGCTTCTGTAGATATTGCGTTTACATCTAAATCTTCTATTATATTAAAAGAAGATGCCATTTATATGTCTTTACCTGATAATACCTATAATAAAATACCTCAAGCTATGGTAATGATAAAAAATAATGATAAAAACTTAAGTAAAGAAGCTCAAAGCTTTTATAATTATATTATCTCTGCAGAGGGCAAAAATATATTAACTAAATATGGTTATATCGTTAAATGATAGAATGGTTCCCATTTTTATTAAGTTTTAAAGTAGCATTCATTACTAGTTTTATATTGTTAATTATAGGTATACTAATAGCTTGGATACTACTATCAACTAAAAAATCTTATAAAATATTAGTGGAAGTTTTAATATTACTACCTCTAGTTCTTCCTCCAACTGTATTAGGATTTTACTTGTTGCTAATATTTAATCAAAATTCATTTTTAGGGAAGCTATTTTATAGCACATTTAATTATTCTCTAACTTTTAGTCAAACTGGTATAATAATTGCCTCAATTATTTATAGTTTACCTTTTATGGTTCAACCTATTTATTCTGCATTTCAGCAGGTGCCAATTACACTTATTAATAAAGCCAAAATGCTAGGTAAAACAGATACTATTATTCTATTAAAAGTAATACTACCTAATAGTATTACAGGGATAATATCTGGATGTATTTTAAGTTTTATGCACACAATAGGGGAGTTTGGAGTAATATTAATGATAGGTGGTAATATTCCATATAAAACCCAACTAATCTCCATAAAAATATACGAAGAAGTAGAAACTTTAAACTATAACAATGCTCATATTTATTCTATCATATTAGTTATATTTTCTTGTATAGCTTTATTAGTAGTTAGTTATATAAATAAATCTAAAGCTAAAAGGGTATAATAGCTATGTCTTTTATTTGTAAATTGGAGTATGAACTATCTAACCGATTAGTGTCTGCAAATATTAATTTACAAAATAATGATATTTTGCATTTGCAAGGGCAAAATGGAAGCGGGAAAACAACTTTATTGCACATTATATCTGGTTTAAATAATCCTAAATTAGGGTATATTGAGCTTAACAACAAAATATTGTTTGATAATATACAAAAAATAAATACTCCACCACAACAAAGAATGATTGGCTTAGTAGCACAAGATTATGTTCTCTTTCCTAATATGAAACTTATGGATAATATTAAGTTTGCTATCAAAAATAATATTACAAGTAATAAATTGCTAAAAGAATTTATAGAAATTGCTGATTTAGAAAAATTACTAGAACATTACCCAAATCAACTTTCTGGAGGAGAAAAACAAAAAACTTCTATTATACAATCAGTAATAAACAGTCCCTTATTGTTACTTTTGGATGAGCCTTTTTCTAATATTGATCCTCTATGTACAGAAAAAATAAAAAATTTTCTAAAATCCTTGCAACAACAATATAATATTCCTATTATCATGACATCTCATAATGATAAAGATACAGAAAATTTCACCACTTGTAACCTATCCCTTTAGTTAATCTTATTGCAAGAATAAAAAAAATATACTAGAATTCAGCCATGGTTATATTAGTAAATGAAAGACAATGAACATTGGAATGAAACAAGATGAGTAGAAGATTAATGCTTGCTGGTAACTGGAAAATGAACGGATTATCTCAAGATACAAAAGTAAGAATTGAAGCTTTGTCAGCATTACTAACACCAATAAATAAAGAAATTGATGTTGTTGTTTGTCCACCGTTTACTTTAATTCAATATGTTGGTTATTTATCTGTAAATACAATCATACAAGTTGGTGGTCAGGATTGTCATATTAATCATTCAGGTGCACATACAGGAGATATTAGCCCCGTAATGTTAAAAGATGCTGGATGCTCTTATGTTATTTTAGGTCATTCAGAAAGACGTGCTAATCATAAAGAAAACAATGAATCTATTAGTAAAAAAATGGAATCTGCTATTAATGCTGGTTTAAAAGTTATTTTATGTGTAGGAGAAACCCTTGAAGAAAAACAACAAGGCAAAACTATCTCTGTTGTACAAGAACAAATTAAATATTCTCTTGCGCAAAATGCTAATTTTGATAACACAATAATAGCATATGAACCGGTTTGGGCTATTGGGACATCCTTAACTCCAACCATTGAAGAAATTTCTACTACTCATAAAGCTATTAGAGTTTTTATAGCCAATCTTATAAGTGCTGAAATGTCTGAAAAAACTAGAATATTGTATGGAGGCTCATTAAATCCCTCCAATGCTTCGGATATATTGACAGTAGAAGATGTAGATGGGGGTTTAATAGGTGGTTCTTCATTAAAAGCAGAAGATTTTTTTAGTATCATTCAACATGCTCTACATAAAAATAAATAAAAGGATAAATTAGAAATATGTTAACTGTGTTTTATATAGTACAATTCATTATAACAGCATTACTTATTATAGTTGTAATGTTTCAAAAAAGTGAAGGTGGTACTAGTTTAATTAGTTCGAATAGTTATAATTCTTTTTTTAGTGGTAGTAGCTTTTCATCTAACCCATTAACAAAAATAACAATTATTTTAGGGGTTATATTATTCGTAAATAGTATTGTTATTGGTAGCTTACAAATAGCTAAAAATTCTAAAGATAGAGATTTAATTAATCAAATTGAACAATTCCAAAAACAAAAAGAAGCTACCAACAATAAAGATACAGATAAAAAATCTTCATCAAAATTACCAAATGTTCCATTAGAAAATAATAAAGCAAAAGCAAAAAATAATGAATATCAATTACCAAGTATTCCTTTAAAAACTAATTAAACTAATACGGTAAAATACTTTGAAGTACATATTTATAACAGGTGGCGTTACTTCTTCATTAGGAAAGGGAATAGTGTCTGCCTCTGTTGCGGCATTGCTACAAGCACGTGGATATTCTGTTAGAATAAAAAAAATGGATCCATATCTTAATGTTGATCCTGGAACAATGAGTCCTTTTCAACATGGTGAGGTTTTCGTTACAGAAGATGGAGCTGAAACAGATTTAGATTTAGGTCATTATGAAAGGTTTACAAGTAATAATGCTAATAAAAACGATAGTATTAGTGCTGGTAGAATATATTTTAATGTAATCGAAAAAGAACGTAGAGGCGATTACTTAGGTAGCACTATACAAGTTATACCTCATGTAACCAATGAAATAAAAAGCTTTATTGATAGAGATATCAATAAAGAAGATTTTTTAATTTGTGAAATTGGTGGTACTGTAGGAGATATGGAAGCTACTCCATTTCTTGAAGCTATTAGGCAATTTGCTAATGAAAAAAACAAACAAGATATTCTCTTCATTCATCTAACTCTCATTCCGTACCTAGAAACTACAGGTGAATTGAAAACAAAACCTACACAACATTCTGTTAGAGAATTGCAATCGGCCGGAATAGCGCCTAACATAATTCTTTGTCGCTCTGAGCACCCTATAAGTGATAGTGAAAAAAATAAAATAGCTATGTTTTGCAATGTAAGTGTACAAGACGTAATACCTGGGTATAATGCAGACAACATATATAAAGTACCTATTGCATATCATAATGAGCATTTAGATGCACGTATTTTACATCATTTCAACCTTCCTAATAAAAACATAAATCTATCAAATTGGATAGATATAGGTAAACGTCTTGATAATTATCAAGACACTGTAAATATAGCACTTATAGGTAAATATATATCTCTCAAAGATGCTTATAAATCAATAGTAGAAGCTTTAACTCATAGTGGTTTACATCATTATTTAAAAATAAATATAAAGTGGATTGATTCAGAAATATTTGAAACAGATAATATTTCTTGTGAAGAAATATTTAAAGATATTGATGGCATATTGGTTGCCCCTGGTTTTGGAGAAAGAGGGATTTCTGGCAAAATAAAAGCAGTACAATATGCAAGAGAGCATGATATACCTTTTCTTGGTATTTGTCTTGGTATGCAAATGGCTATTATTGAAATTTGTAGAAATATACTTAATATTAAAGATGCTACTTCTAGTGAATTTAGTAATCAAGGAACTCATGTTATTGCCTTAATAACTGAATGGATGAAAGATGAGCAAATAGAAAAGAGAACCAAAACTTCTAATTTAGGTGGTACCATGAGACTAGGCTCTTATCCATGTGTATTAAAAAATATCTCTTTGGCTCAAAAAATATACAATTCATCTTTAATAAATGAAAGACATAGACATAGATTTGAAGTAAATATAAATTTTAAAGAACGATTAGAAGAAGTTGGTGTATCTTTTTCTGGTATGTCACCAGACAATCTTTTAGCAGAAATAATGGAATTAACCAATCATAGGTGGTTTGTTGGAGTACAATTTCATCCTGAACTAAAATCAAAGATATTTAGCCCACATCCTTTATTTAATTCCTATATAGAAGCTGCATCTCAATATAAAAAAGATAAAAAAATATAACATCATGAAAGAAAGTATTATGTCGCAATATAACGTTGTTTTATTAAATAATATAAAAATTGCTAATAACTTACCATTTACTTTAATTGCAGGACCTTGTGTCTTAGAAAGTAAAGACCATGCCATGTTTATGTGTAAAGAACTGGTTAGTATATGTAAAGAACTAAAGATTAACCTAATTTATAAAAGCTCTTTTGATAAGGCTAATAGAACTTCTATCAAAGCCTCGAGGGGTGTTGGTATAGATAATGCTTTAAAAATATTTCAAGATATAAAAGATACATTTAACGTACCAATAATTACTGATGTGCATGAAAAGGAACATTGTATAAAAGTAGCAGAAGTAGTTGATATATTGCAAATTCCTGCTTTTTTATGCCGTCAAACTGATTTACTTATCTCTGCAGGTAATACAGGGAAAACTTTAAATATCAAAAAAGGGCAATTTTTAGCCCCTTGGGATATGCAAAATATTATCAAAAAGGTGGAAAGTACAGGTAATAAAAATATATTAGTTTGTGAAAGAGGTGTTAGTTTTGGCTACAATAATTTAGTAGTAGATATGACATCTTTACCCATCATGGCACAAACGGGATATCCAGTCATATTTGACGCTACGCATTCAGTACAAAAACCTGGTGGTCTTGGTGAAGCTACTGGAGGAAATAGAGAAATGGTTCCTTACCTAGCAAATGCTGCTATTGCAGTTGGAGTAGCAGGATTATTTATGGAAGTTCATGATAATCCAGATAATGCACCAAGCGATGGTGCTAACATGGTAAAATTATCTTCACTTAAATCTGTGCTAGAACACTTATTAAAATTAGATAAAATTACAAAAAACTACTAATACAGCATTAGGTAAATAATGAAAATTGAGCGGGTTATACATATAGAATCTCCTATAGAACAGGTTTTTCCTTATCTAGAAAATGTTGATAAACAAAAGTTATGGATATCAGAATTAGTAAGTATAACTTTTCCTAATGGAATAAATGAAGTAGGTGAGCCGTTTATACTAACTATTAAAGAAAAAGGAGAAAACAAAAGTTACAATGGTTATACAAAAGAGTTTATGCCTCCTAATAAAATAACTATCGTACTTAATGACAAACATTTTAAAGTAGAAACGATATATTTATTAGAAAAAAATGATTTACATACTGTTCTATCATATACTGTAAATATTAACTCCAAAACCTTATGTATACTTTATTGATACCTATTACATATATTTTTAATTCCATAATAATAAAAAAACAACTTAATAAATTAAAACACATAGTAGAACAACAGATATCACAGGAATAATCAATATAAATTAACCCTATATCTTGTATTTATCATATAATAAAGGTATATTGTACACACTGTTCATTAACAACAAATGAGCAACAAATATTATAGGAGGACATGAAATGTCAGAAATTATAGATATTAAAGCCAGAGAAATTCTAGATAGTAGGGGTAATCCTACAGTAGAAGTAGATGTAGTTCTAGAAGATGGCTCAGTAGGAAGAGCTGCTGTTCCTTCAGGTGCATCCACTGGAGCACATGAAGCACATGAATTAAGAGATGATGATAAAAAAAGATACTTAGGTAAAGGAGTTATTAAAGCTGTTGATGCAGTAAATAATGAAATATTTGAGAATCTTATGGAGTGGAGTGCTCTTGATCAAAAAGGTATAGATCAAGTTTTGATAGATTTAGATGGTACTCCAAATAAATCAAGGTTAGGTGCAAATGCCATACTAGGTGTATCTATGGCTGTAGCTAAAGCAGCGGCTCAATCTTGTGGTTTACCTCTTTATAGATATTTAGGTGGATTCAACGCACATACATTACCTGTTCCTATGATGAATGTTATTAATGGGGGAAAACATGCTGATAACCCCATAGATGTACAAGAATTTATGATTGCACCAGTAGGAGCAGAAAACATTGCTGAAGCTGTAAGAATGGGTGCAGAAGTATTTCATAACTTAAAAAAAATTCTTAGTTCTAAAAAATTAAATACCAACGTTGGTGATGAGGGTGGTTTCGCTCCTGCATTAAAAAGCTCTAAAGAAGCACTTGATGTATTAGTAAGCGCAGTAGAAAAATCAGGCTATACTCTTGGTAAAGATTTTATGTTTGCAATAGACGCTGCTTCCACAGAATTTTATAAAGATGGCAAATATCATATGGATGGAGAAGGATTAATTAAAACTTCTGAAGAAATGGTGGAATATTGGAAAACCCTATGTAATACTTACCCTATTTATTCATTAGAAGATGTATTAGCAGAAGATGATTGGAATGGATGGAAATTACTTACTAAAGCTATTGGTGATAAAGTACAACTAGTAGGAGATGATTTATTTGTTACTAATCCTGTTAGATTACAAAAAGGTATAAAAGAAAAAGTTGGTAATTCTATACTAGTAAAAGTAAATCAAATAGGTACTCTATCTGAGACTTTTGCTGCAGTAGAAATGGCTCATAAAGCTGGTTATACTGCTGTTATTTCCCACAGATCTGGAGAAACAGAGGATGCTACAATTGCCGATATAGCCGTTGCAACTAATGCTGGACAAATTAAAACTGGTTCTTTGTCAAGAACAGATAGAATAGCTAAATATAACCAATTAATTCGTATAGAAGAGCAATTAGGAACTACTGCTATTTATAATGGAAAAGGTGTATTGAAAAAATAATATATACCATTTGTTGTTTCTGTTTTATAACTAAAAAAAGAAGAAGATTATGATAACGTAGTAAAGGTGTTTTAATCTTCTTTTTTTATATATAATATACTGAATATACTATAAGGAAATATATCATGACATTCAAGATTGTAATAGATGGCGTTATAAGTACTAATAAAACAGCCTTCATAGGAATTAATAGGTTTACTTCTATCACAAAAATTAAAGATACCTGCCAAGAAGATTTGGCTATATTGTTAGCAATTACTAATAAACAAAATATATCCATTACTGGTCATCGTATGATAATATACAAATATATTGATCAACACAATGAGAGTGCCTTATATTTGAATGCTGTACCTGCTGTATACACAAATAGTATGACGGACGATTTTATTAAAAATAATGTTATTGTAGGTACAATACCTTCGTACTCAAAGGTTTTAAAAGCAACTTTACAAGGTAATTACGAAAATATAAACCAATTATGGGAATTAGCCTTTCAACATATAAAAGATAATAAACTAATTTACGATGCTTATGCTTCACCTTGGGAGTCTTATGTTGTAGGGCACAATAGTACTGATAATCAGGATAATTTTATTACTGAAGTTTATATTCCTCTTGTTTAAACAAGCTAATAAGAAATTTATGTATAAAAAATTATTAGCTACTATGTATTGTGCATTAATAAATTTTGCTACTGCTTTTTGTATATTTACAATATTGGGAATTAAAATATTCCTTTTAATAACAATAATATGCTACAAACAATTAAAGAATTATTGCTTGAAATTAACTAAATTTTAACCGTAACATATAATAGTTATATTATGAGGTTTATACGAAAATATAAAAAATACTTTCTACCAATAGTTTTTGTCATATTGGTTATATACTCTGTGAATAGTGTTACTTCTATTATAAAGTGGATTAGCACCGACTCTAACCAAGAAATCCAATATGATATTCTACAAGCTAAACATAAACAAATTAAAGAAGAAATAGAAGCACTAACTTTTAAAACTAATGGTTTAAAACAAGAAAGTCTTAATAAAGATTTATTAGAAACTCAGGCAAAAGCTATTTTAAACCTTTCAAAACAAAAAGAAATCACCATTATACATTAATTTTTTGTACTAAACGGTATTATATAATGCTATATGGAATACAGCCTGTAGGCTTTACTTTAATATTACTTTCTTTAATTGCTTTAAGTACATTACCTATTGCTATTTTTAAGAAAAAATTTGAAGAAGTTATTCCTTTTACAATTATCTCAATAATTTTTTTTCTTTATTGGTTCTCTTTATTTGATGTATTAGAATATGGTTTTTATATATTATTAACAATAGTAATAATTAGTCCTTTTATTGCCTATTACATTGCTAAAAACAATATAATTATCTTCTATAAGAATACCCTATCTATAGGTCTATTAGTTTATATTATTTTATCCTGCTTTATTGCATTTATATTACAAAATAGCTTTATTTACGTTTGGGATGATTTCTCCCATTGGGGATTAACCGCAAGAGATATGTACTATACTAGCAAAATTATCCCAAGATTTTATCCTGACTATCCCATAGGAACAAGGCTATTTCAGTATTTTATTTTAAAAATATATGGTAATTTCTCTGAAAGTATTTTAATAACTTATTTTTATTTATTTTATTTTTCTTTGGCTATATATCCACTCAAAGAAGCAAAAATCAAACATTTATATTTTATTATAATTTATTCTTGTCTTATTCTTATTTTTCCAACAACTATCATCTTTTTTGAAGATACAGCTCCTTTTCAAATTTTCACATTTTTAATGGTAGATATAATCTTAGCTTCAGTATTAGGCTATACTATATTCTTTATTATAAAATTGAAACAACCAATTAAAAATATAGAAATTATAGAAATATTATTATTACTGTTCGCTCTTATAATGATTAAAGCTGTCGGAATATTACTAGCAATTTGTTGTATTGCTTTGTTTGCAATATTAAGTAATCAAACCAAATACACTATACTACTTACAATATTAGTTACTCTTTTCAAAGCTTCTTGGTCTGTATATACAACAATACATCACTATTCAACTTACTTACATACTAGATTAATAAGTAATGTAGAAAAAATAATGAACGGTACTTTTACTTTACCTAATTTTGCTAATAAATTTTTTACAATATACTATCAGGCCATAATTCATAAACCTTTAATAATATATTTTTCCTATCTTCATTTAGTTATTCTTTTGAGCATTATATGTATATTGCTTTTTATTATATTAAGACAACACAGAGTTTTGATACTAAAAACCTACATCTCACTAGCTATAGGGTTAATATTCTTCACCATGGGTCATATATTTGGCTATCTAGGAACCTTTCATACTTCAGAAAGTATGAGATTAGCTTCTTTTGAAAGATATCTTAATATAGTATTTGTTGCTTTTATTTTTATCTTAATATTACTTTTTACAACTTACTATTTATTTAAAATACTATTTACTCATAAACTAATATCATCTGTATTTGGAATTTCATTAATGAATACCACTTTACCTTTTTTAATAGGAGTATTGCTAATTGGATCAGCTTTTACAATTTACAATAAAAGGTCATTTCCAACACAAGAGCTAAATGAACGATTGAATATTGTTAATCTTAGTACAATAGTGTATAGTGACGTTAAAGATAATGAGATAGTCTTTTTTGGTACCCATATACCAAGATTAATGTTTCAATATACAGTCAATAAAACAGTTGATAGGGTTGTAGATTATAGCAACTCTACTAAATACATAGTTACTTATAAAACTGATACTATACATAAAGATATACAAGAATATCTAAAAATGAAAAATATCTATTTTAAAGGTAAGTTAGAGGATTATGCTTTATATAAAATAGAGCATAATAATCTTATTCTTCAAAAATGCCTTAGATGCAATAAATAATAAATTATTATAATCTGACTTTACTGATGTGTCTATGTTGAATTATATATTGATTGTAATCATTTTTTTTACTAATATATTTCTAGTTTAATTAAGAATTATTTGATACAAATTCCACACCCACAGATATATGATAAAAACCCCCATATTAATCCCTTCCTATTTGCCAGATAGTAAATTAATTGATTTATTAAAAGAATTAATACAAAAATCTGCAGAAGTAATTATAGTCGTAAGAGATGGAGGGGGGGAAGAGTTTGATTATATATATGAAGCTGTAAAATCTTTTAAACAATGTCATCTTGTGATACATCCGATAAATCTAGGTAAAGGTAGAGCTATTAAATCCGGTATTAACTATTATTTATCTAAATTTAAACATCTTAATACTGGGGTTGTTACAGCTGATGCCGATGGACAACATTTAGCTGAAGATATTATTAATACAGCTAGAACTTTACAAGAAAATCCTAATACATTAATTCTAGGAGTAAGAAAGTTTGGTGTTAATGTACCTTTACGTAGCAAAATTGGTAATATCATCTCTAGATACGTTTTTTCATTTTT
>WWPM01005770.1:0-10860 GCA_023279145.1 Glomeris maerens | reverse complement strand
GAAATTATCCGAAACATTGTCACCAAGAATTTGGGTAAGCGCAAGATCTGCGCAAGGTTTGTCCCACACCACCTAACTGAGGAACAGAAACAACTCAGAATGGATTCGTGTGGGGACATCATCTCAATGGCAGATTCAAATCCTTCGTTTTTGCAATCAATTGTGACTGGTGACGAAACCTGGTGCTTCCAGTATGACCCAGAAACAAAACGCCAAAGTATGGAGTGGCGTGGTGTCACATCTCCGAAGCAGCAAAAGTTTCGCTTCCAGAAGACGAGAGTGAAGACCATGCTTATCACATTCTTTGACGCAGAGGGCATAATTTACAAGGAATTTCTTTCTCATGGCAAATCAGTGACTGCCGAATTCTACACTGACGTCCTCGGTCGTCTATTGAAGCGCATTCGTCGGGTCCGTCCGCAGTTCGCTGAACCGGGATCTTGGTTTCTTCTTCACGATAACGCAAGGCCTCACGTCGCTGCTAAGGTCAAGCAATTCCTGGCACAGAAACAGATTCCCGAACTTTACCACCCTCCGTATTCCCCTGACCTGTCACCTCCGGACTACTTTCTGTTTCCTCATTTGAAATCTTCAATGAAAGGACACAGATTTCTGGACATTCCGGATATTCAAGCTGCTGTGACAAGGCAGCTCCGAAGGGAACCGAAAGAGAACTTCTCACAAGCCCTGCAACAGTTGTACACACGTTGTCAAAAGTGCATTGTGGCCCAGGGGGCCTACTTTGAAGGACAGTAAATTGTTTTTCCTGCAATACTTCTCCATGTGCCTTTTTTCGAGTCATTCACCGAACTTTCCGGTCTCACCTTGTATCAATCTTGCTAGTGAAGTTATACAGTGGATAACTTATAATATGAATTGATAAAGTGAATATTTATATTGCACTCATTTAACTGGTGTTTTATTCGATTGATATGCAACCTTAGTAACGATCGTCGCGGCGATATTAGCGAACTCTACGCGTCTGTACGTAGCGACTGGGCGGAGCCTACGTTCGACAATCGACGAATAGCGGCGATCGGCGCGTAATATGAAAATTAGAGAAAACCAAGCAGTGTTTCGGTGGTAAAAGAACCATGACAGTTTGCAAAACAGCGGAACCGTCACAGTACTCCAGGTTGAATATAACTCCTATTAAGGCGAATAAGCCAAGTTTTTGTATATACCCACCTCCTGAGTATGATGGTGAAGTGTGCGACTGCGATCTTTGTGCATGTTAATAGTTATAAGGTAACATATCTATTGGTACGCCTCACATATTGTATTTCTGTAATGTGCTACTGGAATTTTGTGCTTATCAATAAAGTAATAAAAATCCTTCTCACAGTATGATAAATGAAATGTATTACTACTACGTATGGTTTCAGAAAAGAAGCCATCATCACAACTAGTACGGTACAAAAAAACACTCATTCTTGTGGGTGTGAGGCAACATAGGTAGAGAAAAATATTTTTTTGCATCCCTCACAGGTAGTCTCTTTTCCAGGTATGCTGTTGTATATTTTTCGTTGTACTTAATTTCGACTATAAATGTTGCTTACGTCTTGATATTTTAACCGTGCTTGTCTTCTCGTTTTTGTAGTACATGATGATGGCGGTTTCACCGAAACTAATTGTACATTAAATTATTTTTCTTTGTCTTGTACATAGTAATAAATGTTATACTGTGAAAAGGGTTTATACTATATTGATATGTTGATTGTACTGTTACCCCATTTACTTGCGAAGTTAATTAAGTTATAAATATTAAGAGATATATAAACTTATTAGGCATGGTAACAGGACAAACTAATCTTCCATTCCGTCGGTCAAGTTTTTGATGGGAAGTTTGCAATTTTTTAATTTTTTAACCTATAATGTAATTGTAATAGATTATCTAAATGTTGAAGAAATGAATGGAATGCACAATCAATTTCATCAATAACCGCTGATCTAAACGAGGCTGATATCGTTCTGTGCGGCACTGGCCCCGCCCACCGTTAGCACTCAACGCGCAGGCACAGAGATCCGAAATCTTACCTCAAATTCTGTAAAGCGTGGACTTTGAAATATTTGTTGCGTTTTTTTAACCCTCCTCCTTCAAGGGATTCAAAGGAGTTGCATTGTCACTTTTACAACACCACTACCATCACTAACAATCAACATATTAATTTATGTCATATACAGGGTGGAAGTAAAGTCCGTTGCACCCCCAAAAACTTTTACATTTTGACATATATCAAGAATCTGAGTATGCAGTGATACTAAGTCAGGTGTGCTCTATCCAGTGGTGTCAAAATATTTGACCTTTGCAAATCCCTTCAAGGATATCCAAAACCTAACTTTTGAAATACATTAGCTGGAGCAAAAGTTCAAATTAGTACGATGAAGAGGACATTGCTATTAGTACAACACAGCAACTTTTAAGTGAAACGGAGCAGAGGAGAAGCGGCAATAAATTTATTAGTTTAGGCAATTTCACGTGCGGCGTGTATTGCAAAGAAGATGACCGGTGTCTTTTTGTTCGGTCACTTTCCCTGCAGTACACTCCTGGTGTGCAATTACCAAGGTTGCGCCCGTCGGTCATCTTCTTTGCAATACACGTCGCGCGTGAAATTGCTAAAACTAATAAATTTATTGCCGCTTCTCCTCTGCTCCGTTTCAATTAAAAGTTGCTGTGTTGTACTAATAGCAATGTCCTCTTCATCGTACTAATTTGAAATTAGCCAATTGTTATCGCGTTCACACATAGTGTCCTGTTCGGTGATCAGACGAAATAGTAGAGGAAAGAGTCGACGGCAGAGGTTGCTGTTCTGAAGGTGTTGGGAGCGGTTGCGGTTGCGGTTTTGGATGCGATGGGAGCGGTAGTGGATTTGACCTGAGAAACTGCAAATGAGCGATTGAGGACCAGAGTCGGTTGGAAAGGGAATAACAGATACAAGACCATTTGACAGAACAGCTAAAAATCTACAGGGCAGCTTCATTTGAAGCTGCCAAAAAGTTAAGTTTCCGGAAAAATCGGAGGGAAAAAAATAATAATAACATTGAAAATATTCTAGTTGGGTGTTGAGACAGAGAAAGTAGACATGGAGAACAACAGGGAAAAAGAGATAAGAGAGTGGAGTTTGGCAAAATGAGAGGGAGAGCGGGAAGTTTACCAAGTTTAGAAAAATCGAAAACTTTGGAACGGTATTTTGCATTTGGAGACTCGGGTGCAGTTAAGAGAAGCTGGACCACAAAAAAAAAGGTAGGAGAGCCTAGTGGATTGGAGAGGAGAGACAGAGATGAAGGTGAAGAAGAGGGGAAAGACGAAGACACATTAAACAAGCTGATGACAAAGAAGAACTATTAAATCAAAATAATGGAAAAATCAGAAGAAAAAACACAATATGGAGAGAAGAGCAACAAAAATGGAATGAAGAACAAGTAAGGCTACAAAAGGAGTGGGAGATGAAAATGAGCAAACTGGAACATATATGTGGACAAATTATGGCAGAAAAGCAAACTTGGGAAAAGGAGAGGGAAGAACTGAAAACAGAGATGGTTGAATTCGGGGCGAAAATGATGCATACAAAAGACAGATAAAGTCCTTGGAAAAGAAGTTAGTTGACCTGGAAAATAGGGAAAGAAGAAGTAACTTGGTGATAAAAGGAATAAAAGAGGAACCAGAGGAGAAATGGGAAAAAACAGAGAAGCTGGTAGTGGGTCTTTTGAATCAGAAGTTTAAGATGAAAGACAATAGCGTTGTGAGGGCGCATAGAGTAGGGCAGGGGTGGGCAAACTACGGCCCGCGGGCCGCATGCGCCCCTCCAGCGTATTTTATGCGGCCTGTTGGCCTGTACGTGCTGCTATCCTACGCCGGTGTTAAATTTTTGATTATAATTTCTTTTATATTTTTGAAATTTTATTCCAAGTATTTCATTCAAATCTGTTGGAAATAAATCAGTTTTTATAGCTCTAGAATCGATTACTCACTAATCGCTTCTGTAAATTGTAATTGAAGTTAGCTAAAATGTACAGTCATACAAAAAAGAGTGACCCAATTTCCAAGTTGTATTTCTCAGCATTCGTTAATTATAGAAAAATGAGTGTTATACCAGTTGAAAGAGGTTTTTTATTTTTTATTGATACAAACATGTGGCTGTCATCTTATTTATTAAAATGGTGTCGTATATAATATACAGGGTGTCCCAGAACTAGAGAATAAAAAAAACTGCATTTTAGAGGGTACCAAACTAAGCATATTTCACACTGGAATGTCGGGTCCAAAATCAACCGTTAACAAATGGCAAGCAAAAGAAGGTTTGGGTCGAAAGTTAATTTTAATGTAATATTTTTACAATAAATGTTCAACGTGGCTACCATTTAAAGTTATGCATGCTACACAACGCCTATGCAGTGATTGTCTAACCCTTTCAAAGATCCCTGGCATGTTCTGTACTTCTCCAGCAGCAACTGCAATTCTGGCCGCGAGATCGTCAGCAGAGTCAACAGGAGTTGCATACACTTGGTTTATTTTGATGTGTCCCCACAGAAAATAATCAATTGGCGCCAAATCGTTGTGTTCACCCCATTCCAATTCCAATTCACGTTCTTTAATTGTTTTCATTGTTGACTAAATACCAACACTTCTGAATGCCATTGACTTTCTCCGAAGACCTTCTTTTGCTTGCCATTTGTTAACGGCTGACTTTGGACCCGACATTCCAATGTGAAATATGCTTAGTTTGGTACCCTCTAAAATGCAGTTTTTTTTTATTCTCTAGTTCTGGGACACCCTGTATAATATATAATAGAGAAAAAACAATTCCATAAAATGGTGTCGGTTCAACAAAAATTATTCAGTTTTCTAAAACGAAATCAATTAAAACAGTTCAGTAGGGAGCTCAATATCAAGCCGCGTTTATAGTTAAGCATTCTTCGACGGTATAAACAATTTGAATTAGCCTGCATAATAAACTATAGAACTTCCTCTGTAAGGTAAATCACTATTTTTTTAACGATTAACCGGTATACTGAGAAATACTGCTTTGAAATCGGGAAATTCTTTTTTAATAACCTTGCATATGCGGCCCCTGAAATGCAATAAAGTTTTCAATGTGGCCCTCCGTAGAAAAAGTTTGCCCACCCCTGGAGTAGGGAGAAGAGATATGGGCAGAGATCGACCAATTGTAGTGAGGCTTGAAAGTTAGGTTTTAAGGAAAGAAATACTACAAAGAAAAAGTTAGCTACGTGGAACGAGTATTTTTATAGAAGAGGACTATGCACAACAAACAAGGGAGATCAGAAGAAATCTTTTCGAGAGAGCCAAGCAGGAAAGGCAACAAGGGAGAAGAGTGAAAGTACAGATGGATTCAATGATAATAGAAGGCAAAGAATGGGTGTGGGATCTTGAAACCAATAAGTTAATGGAAAAAAACATGGAAAAGCCAAAAAACTGAAGAAGGGACCTGATGGTTGGTGTGGAACGCTGCAGGGGCTAAAAACAAGAACAGGGACTTCTGGGATTTTGTGTACAGGTATGATGTGATTATGTTAGTAGAAACGTGGCTGATGGAGAGAGAATGGATAACTTGGAAGAAGAAACTGAGGGAAGAGTATAATTGGCCAATGGCCCCAGCAGAGAAAGATAAGAGTAAAAGAAGAGCAAAAGGAGGAATACTAATAGGATATAAGAAGGTCAATATAGAGCGTAGGCCGCCAATATTTCGGAAACAAAGCAGCGCGGTTAGGCTGACTATAGGAGGATTAAAGTTGGTGGGACTGGCAGTTTACAAGAATAATGATTGGCCAGATTTAATAGGTGAGCTACGAAGCTATGAGGAAGAGGAGAAAGATGAAGATAGTGAAGTGTTTTGGGTGTTGGGTGGTGACTTTAACGCGAAAATTGGAACAGAAGGGAAGATAGGACATGATGGTTTGGAATGGGAGAGAAAGGCAAAAGATGTAGTACTAAACTTAGAAAGAAAGAAATTTCTAAATTGGCTAGCAGAAGAGGATCTGGTAGACAGAAGTGAAGGAGAATGGACATTTGTTGGAAAGCAAGGTGGATCGACGGTGGACTTTTGGGTAGTGAGTGAAATGGTGGTCCAGAACGTGGAGTGGATGGATGTGAAAGAACGGGAAGACTCGGATCATCTGCCGTTGGTCACTGAATGGAAAGGATTTGGTGAGAAGGAAGGCACTGAGGAAGCAGAAGAAGAAGAGAAGAAGGGAGAGTCAGAAGTCAGGGCGGGAATAGAATCTTATCAGCAGAGGTTGCGAGTAGAGGAAAATAAAGGAGGCATTAATTTGATAGAAGGAAATAAGGCAATTTGGACGGAGATACAGAGACGAGTTCATATAGCGAGACCTAGAAAACGAAGTCAGGGAGTGAAGCGGAGAGTAGGTGCAATATGGTGGGATAGAGATTGCGAGAAAGGGAAGGAAGAAATGAGGGAGGTGTTGAAGAAGTTAAGAGGGGTAGAAGAAGAAGAGAGAAGAAATGTTTATAAGGAAGAATTCTGGAAAAGGAAAAAAGAACATAAGGCATGCTGCAGAAGAAAAAATAAAGAGCAGGCACAAAAGTGGGAAGAGATGGTGAGCAGGATTAAGACAGACAATGATATGTAGAGATTTCTGAGAGAGAATGTTAAACAGAGAGGCTCATATGAGGATGGGTGTAATTTGAAGGTAGAGGTTATGGCAGAACATCTTAGGCAATTACTTGAGGGAAGAGATGTAATAAGTGAAGTGGGGAGTTTAAGGGGAGATGTAGAGTTAGACGAAATACTAGAGGAAGGCGATCTTAATAGAGAGGAAATGGATTGGCAGATCCGAAAGTTGAAAAAGGAAAGGCCCCAGGAGTTGATGGTTTGGAGAATGAGGTCTGGTTGTATGCAGAAGGAGAAGTTTTGGAGGCTCTTTTTAAAATAATGAACCATATTTGGAGGGGTGGGGACCACCGAACCAATGGAGGGAAACTATAGTACACCCAATATACAGCGTGGTCAGAAAGTATTGCCTGTTGGGCTATAACTTTGAAATGAAGCCAGATAGCGAGATTAATGTTAAGAGGTGAAGTGATCAGGAGGCTAGGGCACTTCCGGTGCACTAACCCCACGTGACCTTCAACAATGACTTCAAGGTCATCGCAATCCTAACTTGCAAACTAAAAGAGTTAGGATAATACTGTTAATTAGAAAGTTGTAGAGCGCACCTTAATTTGTGCTAAAAACTCGTCACAGAAATTTTGAGAGGAACTGCATGAGTGTAAAGGGCGAAGTTGTGTGGTGCGGTGTGAGTCCTGCAGGGAGGCATGATAACACAGTGTAGCCTGAAAATCGCTCCAAATAACAAAGCACGTCAAGCAATACTACGTACTGTAGTGATAAAACGTATGTGTTTATGCAAACAAAAACTGATATGGTACTGTACTGAGTCAAAACATAGTTATAATCCCATGTGAGCAAAAGGTGTGCTACTAACATGAAATGTCATGCAACTAAGAACTCTTTGAAGTCTGCAACCTAAGGCGAAACCTCACAACACATGCTCTACATGATGTCCTTCCGAGGCAATGCAGTGTTGGGAGCGTTTGATGACAGACGTGACCACTCTTTGAAACATCTCTGGTGGAATCATCGCAATAGTGTCTCGGATTCTTTGTTTAAATTCTTCAGGTGTTCTGACAGGAGTGGAGTACACTCGTTCCTTAGTTACCCCCAAAGGAAGAAGTCCATGGGAGTCAAATCAGGTGAGCTTGCAGGCCAAGACACAGGCCCCCCTTGTCCAATCCAGCGGCCAGGAAATTCATGATCCAAGAATTCCCGGACTCTACCTGCGTAATGTGTGGGTGCACCATCTTTCCGGTACCAAAGAGTTCCACGGGCAGCCAATGGTACAGTATTGTACGTCCGTGAATGAGGTTAGTGCACCAGACAAGACCAAATCAGTTTTTGTTTGCATAAACACATACGTTTTATCACTACAGCACGAAGTATTGTTTGACGTGCTTTGCTATTTGAAGCGATTTTCAGGCTACACTGTGTTATCATGCCTCCCTGCAGGACTCACACCGCACCTCACAACTTCGCCCTTTACACTCATGCAGTTCCTCTCAAAATTTCTGTGACGAGTTTTTAGCACAAATTAAGGTGCGCTCTACAACTTTCTAATTAACAGTATTATCCTAACTCTTTTAGTTTGCAAGATAGGATTGCGATGACCTTGAAGTCATTGTTGAAGGTCACGTGGGGTTAGTGCACCGGAAGTGCCCTTGTCTCCTGATCACTTTACCTCTTGACATTAATCTCGGTATCTGGCTTCATTTTTAAGTTATAGTCTAACAGGCAATACTTTCTGACCACGCTGTATAAGGGAGGTGGAAAAGAGTATCCGAAAAATTATAGGGGGATATCACTACTCTGTTTAAGCTATAAGATTTTTATGGGAATATTAACTGAAAGGTAAAGACTAGAGTTAGAGGGAAAAGGGATTTTGCCAGAAAGTCAAGCAGGTTTTAGAAAGGCAGGGGCACAATGGAAAATGTATATTTATTGAACACGATAGTGGAAAAAGAAACAGCCAGATTTAGAGGAAAGGTGTATCTCTTTTTTATTGACTTGAAGGCCGCATTTGACTCAGTTAATCAAGAAAAGTTGTGGAATTGCCTTGAGGTGGGGAAAATAAATGAAAATTTAATAGATAGTATCAGGCGAATGTATGGAGACACAAGAAATGTAGTAAGAGTTAGAGGGCATCTCCCAAATTGTTTTGTAACGGATAAGGGAGTTAGACAGGGTTGCCCATTAAGTTTATTATTATTTAATCATTATATAGCAGATTTGGATATAATTTTGGATAGAAATCAAGAAAGGGGAATAATTCTTGGGGGCCATAAAATAGGTAATGAAGCTTACGCGGATGATATAGTAGTGATAGCAACAGAAGTAAAACAGTTACAAGCAATGATAGACAGGATTAGTAGATATCTGGAGAAGAAGAAGCTAGAACTAAATTTAGAAAAATCACAAATTATGGTATGTAATAAAAAAGGAAAGAGAATGAAGGAAGAAAAGTGGGTATGGTTGGGAAGAGATATTAAGATTGTAAGAGAATATAAGTATTTGGGATTTATAATACAAGGTAATAATATGTTAGACAAACAAATAAACAGTGTAATAAAGAAAGCTTCTGTAGCGGCCAAGGTAGCTAAGGATAAAATTGTTTGATAAGATGGTACAGACGATAATGCTTTATGGAGTAGAAATATGGGGTTGGGAAAGGAGGAAAGAGTTAGATAATATATTTATTGAATACATGAGAGGAATTTTTGGCGTAACCTGGAATACCCCAGGATGGATGATTTAAAAAGAAGTAGGTGGGGAGACTATATGGATTAAATCGATGGTACATGCAGAAAATTTTGAGGTAAAGAAGAAGAGACTAGGGTTAGATAGATATATAAAGGCTGCAGTGGATTGGAGGCGAGAGGAGGGAGAGACGGTAGGAGGAGGGAGTTGGAGGCAAAAACGGGCCAAAGCATTAGGAGAGATAGGATTATCAGTAATAGAATTAGAAAATATGGAGCGACAGAATTGGAATCTGGGAAAGGAAATAGAACAAAGAATTAGAGATAGCGAGCAACAGAGGATACTGGAGAGAATGTGGGCTTCAAAATTTCATACAGAATATAAATGGATAGCTCCAAAAACAGGGATGGCGGATTATTTGAGGAAAAAGAAGTTTAAGAAGAAGAATAAGGATGGGAAATGAGGCGAGAGGGTCTCAGTATTGGAGAGAGTGGGAAGAAAGAAGATGCACAAATTGCGGAGAGAAAGACACAATGTCTCACAGTGTGTTAGGCTGCACGACGAAGAGTTCGAGATGCCGACAAAGACAAATACATCGATGACTATTTCACGTAAGCAATTTTATAGCAGTATAATATTATCATTGTGCATGTAGTAATCCTAATTTTCTTCTTTACTATTACAGGAACGAGAAGGTTAAACTCGATAAAACCGAAGTGAAGAAGAACCCAGGGAAGCGAGCGCTCGCAAAACTGTGCCTCAACTCTTTTTGGGGTCGTTTCGGGATGAGGGAGGACCTCCCTCAAACCGAATACGTGCACTCCTATGACTGGTTTGTTGAGCTGCTCACTTCCCCGAAGTACATTGTGTCCGACGCGAACATTGTCAACGATGGGATGATCCTGGTGAGCTATAAGCTCTCTAAGGACTTCACACCAGGATCATCCCATACCAACGTTGTCATCGCTGCATTCACCACGACCATGGCTCGCCTGAAACTCTACGAGGTTTTAAGGATTCTCGGTGAACGTGCCCTCTACATGGACACCGATTCGGTGATCTTCATCTCGCCCAAGGATAGTAACCCAATCGTTCACTATCTTGAGGAAAACTTTGGCAAGATGACTGATGAAATCAGTGCCGAACATGGGGAGGGCGCATTCATCGAGGAGTTCGTAAGCGGAGGGCCTAAAAATTGTGGGTACCGAGTATCAAACGGCACAACGACCTTCAAGGTCAAAGGAATTTCACAAAATTTTCACAATTCAGGTAAAGTCAACTTCTACGTCATGTTAGATCTAATACACAGTTTTGTGAGGGAATGAGAAATCACAAAGGTCGTCCAAGACGAGAACAAGATCAAACGCAACATGGTTAAAGCATCATTGATTAATGTGCAAAGTACCTGGACCTACAAAATCGTGTACGACAAGGCTGTAGTAGGTCAAAATTACACCGCTTTCCCATTTGGCTATTAGTTGTACCTTTTGATGCTCGGTTTTATTCGTTGTGTGTATTACTTTGTATTGTATTTATTTCCTACCCTACTTGGGTTTAGAAAGGGGGGGGG
>WWPM01005769.1:0-15628 GCA_023279145.1 Glomeris maerens | reverse complement strand
TTTTTAATAATTAACTAATTAATGATTCATTTAAAATATGACATCAATGTTTTATTGGATGTAAAATGTTTTTGTATAGTTACTCAGTTATTAATTGTGTTTATAGTGTAAATTTTAAAGAAGGATACATAATAAATTAAACTGCAGTGACGTCATGGAGACAAACCTTTCCTCGGTTTCTGTTTTTCTAATCTCCGTTTTCCGCATTTCAAATTCAAATCTCTTCCAATTCCGCCGCTCATCTCAACTTCCAGCTTCTTCACCTCGCCATCCATTTCTGAAACTAGCAAACAACTCATTGAAACACAGGATTACTCCACGCTCGATCCGTTTCTCCCAAGTATTTCCAGCAAATACAGAGGATTGATAGCGAGTAACGTTGTTCGTACGCGTTCATGACGTCACACGCGCGGACAACCAATGAGCAACCGCCGTCGACGCCCATCGGCTAATCAACACTGCGGGTGACGTCAGAAAGAGGAACAGAAGTGAAACATTCCAATTAGAAGAACGGGATTTGAAAGGCGAAAATGGGGACAGCGTATGGGGGCGCTCACTTTTAAGGCCCTCCCTCTAGTAATCCAATACACTCGAACCTCTATAATCCGGACGCTCATCGGGCCAGACTTTTTGTCCGGGTTATAGAGGGTTCCGGATTGCAGAAATCCCTCTGCAATCCGGATTGGTACAATTTATCCGGATTTTGTGAACTTTATCTGTTAGTAAATTTATTTATAAACTTTATCTGTTCGGCCCCATATAGTTAATAGTGTTTTTGCTTTTTCAGCCGCATTTTAACGAATAAATTGTATTTTTGCTTGAATATTAATATACTTTCATATTAACGTCTTGATATTTTTATGTCTTATGATATTAATATATTAAAAAAGAAAAATGAATATTTGGTTTTTTCCCAGGTGATGTATGGCTCCCCTCACCCCCTCCTCTCTCTGCCATAACCCTCCCCCCTTACCCCCCTCCCGAAACGGGAGGGGAGGGAGACGGGAGGGGAATGGGGGAGGAGATGCGACCCATTTAATTTTAACGTTAAAACAGTTAAGCAAACCCGGGGATCGAACCCCTTACACTAGGATGTCTGCAATCGGCAGACCACTACTCTAACCACTACGCCATCTCCCCACCAATCAAATCCATCAACTTATATACGTATATATAGAAATTGTATAGTTAGTACATTAATAAATTTTTCACTCTATGTTAGTAAATTCTGTCATTAGGCCAAGTAAACAAAAATTCTTCGTTTATCGTCCGGATTTTTTGAAAACTCTGGCGCGGCGGGCGGCATTTCATTTTCATTAAATAATCGGAATATTTTCTCGAAAAATTCGGCTCGGCCGGATATTTTTTACTACGTTTTCTCAGCTCGCTTTGGTGTTCATCCGTCCGTCCATCTGTCCGTATGTCCGTTCCAGAATTTTAGGAATGGAATCCAAAATTCAATTGCAAAAATTCTGGAAAAGCGCGGTGTCCGGAACGAACGACAGAGCAACGAGTTCCATGCAGTGGCGCCATCTACCGTTGTCCGCCACAGCTGGCTTTTTTTGTTAGTGAAAACGCTGCTTATTGAAATTTCCGCGGATATAAGTACACAACGGATTTGATATGACAGCGCTCCGAAAACTTCATAGCGCGCATCTGGAGCTCCGGTTTGCGAGAAACATTGAAAGAAAATTAACAAAAATTCGAAAACGGTGAAAGGAGAGCATGTTTAAATGATATTCTGCTATAAGGAAATTCCCTGCAGAATTTGACAATTGCATTTATTTGTCATATTTTTCAAGCAATTTCCACCTAGAAATTGGAATGTGCCAATGAAAAATCACGAATGCCATCTTCAGAAATTAATGCATACATTCCTATGAGCTAAAATTTGCAGATGAACTGACAAGGTTTTTTACATTAAAGATAAGGAACACTGAAGAACAATAATACTACAACTCCTGGGAATTTTGGTTTCTGAAATTTATTACTAGTGGTTTCTGAAGAATTTCCGCAATGACTGGAAATAATCTGTAGAAAATCTAGAAATATTTGTACAAAATTTGAAATTCTGCAAAATATCTGCAAACTATTAATATTTTTTTGCAGGAAATATGCAGTCGCATGCAACTGCATCTGCAGATAATGCATTTATGTAGATTTTCTACAGAAAATTTGGAGCATATTTTTTCTGGGGTATGACATTATAGTTAATGTCCAGTAAACCGGCGTTTTCGATAATCCGGTGGTATTCTGGTCCCATATCTGCCGGATTAACGAGGGAGGACTGTATTGTGAAAACAAGTTAAAGAAACGCCTATCAAGAACTTGAGTAATTTTTACACAATTTTTTAGAATTTTTAAGATTCTCTTAAAGTAACAAAGAATCGGATATAATGACAAGGAATTATCGCCTAACATTTCCCCTTTGTCAAATTTCTTGTATGGCGCGGGCATTTTTTTTTTTTAATGGGAAAAGTGGAAATATACTCACGCAGTTAATTATGCGTTTTGCGATGAAATAAATGCTGCGTTGAACGACCCGATTTTATTCAGTGTTTTGAAAGTTCGAAATGGAATAGGGAAATTGGAACGAAGCAGCGAAATTGGAATGAAAAACCTGGAATGCAACAGGGAATTTGGAACGAAATATCGTTTGTTGCAGCCACCAGATGGCGCTATTTTTCTTGGCTATTAAGATCATTACACCTCTCACAGGTAAAAGTCAGTTGGGTAATGGGCACCCAAGAACACTCAGGGGGTGGATTGTGGCGCTGTGGCAAAATTTGGTGTAAATCGGTGCAGTAGTTTGGGAGGAGTTGTGCGACAAAGCCGAAAAGTGGCTCAATTTTTTGTTTTGGAAATGAAATTTTGGAGTTATTCATCAGTTTAGCTTGGAATTCACAATTTTTATGAATCTTGAATATTTCTGCATTGCATGCATTCGAACACTTCCCCATATTTTTATTACAACTGGGAATTAAATCAACAATACTGTATTTAAATTAGTAATAATCAGGAAATTATAATTTCATTACAATATTGGCTATATGAATGCAGAATAAATATAGAAATGCAAATTTCCATTGGAATCTTGCAAAATAACTTGTTTCATCTACAACTGAATTAATGTTTGTGACAGTTCTATACTCTTCAATAAAATACATTTATTTGTAATATTTCACACGCATATTTTAAAATTTGAAGCAAAACTTGTTAGGAGTTCAGAGATTTTCAGATGTTGTTGTTATATACTAAAAGGAAGTGACAAAGGTCAAAGAGTGACCTTCTTTAATTGGCCCCAGGTGCGATGAGGGAGGGGCATGCAAGAAACCCTGAACTCGTAGCCAATCAGAGGTAGAGTCACAATTGTTCGGTCCCCCTTGGAAGTCTGAAAACCCACACTTGTAATAAAAGTTTGCTGGGTCACCATCGCTTTTGTTTGATGCGATAAATTTGTCTTCCAGACTGTTCTAGACGAAACAAAGGAAAATGTGAGTTGCCATGATGCAGCTACTAATGTAATTAAGTTGGATATGTAACTTATAAACAGGAAATTTCAGATTTAATTTCACTCCAGCTGCCTAATTGTAGAAGGAACAACAAGGGGCTCAATTCGAGGCAAGTTCTGGTCATGCACCACGTGGTCGAGTATCCGCCATCTTGGATTCTACAACTTTATAAGTTGTTTGCTTACAAGCGAAGTTTTATAGAATGGTTTTTGTTTTAAGTTTGTTTCAGTAATAATCGTATAGCTTAACATAATGTGCGTTTCATTTAGTTTCAAAATTTGTAACATTTTTTTTTAGAATTGGATTTTAATCCATTACTGAGGTGTCATTTTGCCGAAATTATTTAAATCACTATGCGGAGCTGCATTCCTATATTTTCCTATATATCTGAGGATTCCTATATTTTCAAGGAAATTCCTATCAATGGGTTTGAATTTGACCAATAGCACAAATTATTACTGTGGGACAATTAACAAAAGGAAGTGTCTATGTGATAGTTGTGCCAGCAGTCGTGCAAAGAAAGTTAAAATATGTGCTATGAATTGTCTAATTTCCTTGAGATTTAAACTAAATTTTACTTTATACTTCAAAAAATGTTATTAAAATCAAGATCAATTATTGAGATCATAGATGGTTGAAGTTTCTTGAGCATAGATGAAGAATGCAAGTTATGTAAATTTTACGCAATGTAATGGGCCCTTCCCATCCTTCGCCGCCGACCGTGCTGGCACCGACATCCGAAATCCTACCCTAACCCTGTCGAACTTTCCTAAATTTCTAAGTTTGCTATACAAATTGTCCCCAATGAGGTTTATCTTTGCGTATATTAAAATCCTTTCCGTGAATTTTTTTGTGGATTTCGCTTAAAAAAAAACTAATTATTATTGCAGGAACTCTTGGGATTGGAAAGACTGGAAAGTCGACGCAATTGGAAAATAATAACCACAATAAAGTAACTAGGTCCTTAAAAGCCTACCAAACCTGAAATGTCCGACGTTCATCAACCCCCAGAAAAGGATTCGGACATTACTGAAGATCCTTTATATCGAAATGGGTTGGAAAATGTATTGGACCCAGGCTATACCCAGTTACACGCGCCTCTTGAATTTAACGTGAGCTTCGCGGGCCTTATGCCCCTCATCGACGAGGTTTACGCGGAGTTGTGCGATGTCAACGCTAAGCTAGCAGAGTTTTTGCCTTTGAGTGCGTTTTCTTACTATATCATTATGCTCTTATGGGGTCGCATTGTTGCGATTAGAAGACATCACCGCCGACACAGGACATATTTTGAGAAAAAACTTTTGGATGACATCTCGATCGAACGTTATTTTATCCCTGAACCGATTGCGCGGTACTTCAGCGGCATCGGTGATATAATCGATTCGACCGGAGTTGAATACTTAGTGAACTTGGCCGTACAACCGACTGATGAGAAACACGGTCCGTCGGGCGGTTGGGCCGGTAGGATTACCGACGAAACGCACAATCTTTACGAATCGATACCCATGCCGGGAGTTGCCGTCGCGCGAATGTACGCCGACTTCGCCGCTGGATTTAACCCGGATTTAGCCGGCCATTGGCAAGTGCCCGATACTATCAGGCCCATTGACGGCAAAAGCTTCATTGGAGGACACCCGACAGCTAACTTATTAGGGTACGCGCCGGCTGTCGCCATAAGACAAGAGCAGGTGATGTTTTTACGAGGATCCCCTTTCGCACAAGACATTGGCAGGTTCGTTGGGCCGTTTGCATTCGACTGGTTTTTCTTGTGTCGGGTTTACGCATATCTCAAACTGGTAAAAGCAGAGGAATCCTTTCCAATGGTATTCCTGACAGATGTCTATGGCTCGCGATTTGGGTCCAAGACGTTGATGTATTTCACCATTAAAGCGACCAAGGACCCTAATATCGCGCCACCAACCTCGTATTACGCTGACAACACGATATCGGCTCTGTGTTCGGTGAAACAAGACGAGAGATCCTGTACTTTGGCAAAGATGTTTACCTACCGAATTCGAAAAGATACCTTTCCTGCAGGCGTCAACCAATGGTCCTGTTTTCATTTCAATAATTATACGGAAGTACCCGACTCGTGGGTTGAAAACCGCAACGAATTGTTCGACGATGTAGTGTTATGGAACGTCGCACGGTTCGGTACGTCGTTTACAAATGCCAAGACATTACGTTGGTATTATGTACGTCTAGACGACATCAAGACATCAGAGACGTAGAGACCTCATTCAACCGAGATGCCGGTGGACACAGAAGAGAGATTTCACGACCGGATGATTTGATAAAGGATACTGTATTCTTAATCGGTAGCATGCATAATGAAATGATTGTGCAAAAGATAAAGAGATTTCATCAGGTATTCGAAGAGGCGATGAAACGGAAACGGCTAATAGACAGTGTCATTGGATTTCCGTTAATGAACATAACCTCACATGGACATGCTGACACGCGCCGAGAGGGTTGTGAGATTGGATGTAACAAAATGTCCAAACCCATTCACTTTTAAAGACGGCAATACAGGTATTTCAAAACATAACCAGAATTCCAACGACACTGTGTATTGATAATCCCACTTGTGTATTTCATAATATTTAGAGCATCGTTCGCAATTGTTGTATTGGAAAACGATCTCGATCGTGTTTATCAACGCCGGTGAATATTTTGGTATTTTTTATATAGGGGACAATGTAATTAAACAGAATGAGTAGTTGGAATATGACTGATTCAAAGAACCGTATTTCAAATCGTTTTTCAAATGCGAAGCGTATATTTTCAATTCCAAAATGTTACTGTATTAAATTGCGATTCAAAGCGGTCTGATTTTTGTTCATTAATTTTAAATGTTGACATGGCTTGGCACAGAATTACATTTACCTAAAAGTTAATTTCAATGAACTAAGCATTACATCTGAATTGTATTTTTTGTAATAAACAAATTAGTTTGGAATTCCTGTTTTCCTGAATCTTGAATATTACTGCGTTCTGTTCATTTATATTCAAACATTTCCCCACATTCTATTATTTTATTAATAAATCAATTTGGAGTTAATTATAATTAGGGGAGACCCGGGCGGGTTGATGCGCGCTCTGCGTAACTATTTGAAAAATAAATATTTAACTCCCGAAAATGAATAATAATACAAATAATAAATAAATAAATTTAATAATAAATACATCTTTAATAATAATATAATAATAAATACAAATATATAATTAAGAATAAATAATAGTAACAATGTTCATGATATTGTTCTTGTTTGTTTCAACCCCCCCCCCCTCCTCCTCCTAGAACAATGAGGAACCACGAGTGTAAAACCAATAGAGGAGGAATTAATCAAGAAATTTGTATTCCCCTGCAATTTATTGCATTTTCAGCCATGTAATAATGATTCTAAGACTAAGTAAGTACCCTTTCAAATTAGTGAAATCAGGAAATTAATTTCATAAGAATGGTAAAAAAATATTGGAGTTTACGTGCAGAATGAATTTAGAAATCTAACTGAGCCATTTAAGTATAAACACATAACAATTAATATTTGTGATTAGTTATAATAGGGCTCTGCTTTGAAGTTTTCATATATATAATAATAAATCAATATAGCTTTTCAAAACTGAATCAACAGTATATTTATTTGTGTTGAACTTTAAAAGGCATTTGTTGTAATTACATTGAGACTTCTTCGATCCTCTAAATTTAGTTTTCTTTTTACTATTATAATCTATATAAAACTTATGTTTTGCTTGTGACATTTCACCAATTGTGTCCTTTCTGAAATTCACAAACACAAGTTCAGGGAACTGATAGAAGGCTATTTTTGGTGTTCACCTAGGACCATTTTCTAGTTCAAGGTCCCAATGAGGGAGAGGGAGGTGTCCAATGACACAACATTCTCCCATTGGAAGAAACCCTGAACTTGTAGCCAATCAGAAGTAGAGTCGCAATTGTAAGGTCCCCCCTTTAGAAGTTCTAAAACCACAATCGCAGTAAAAAGTATGTCAACTTTTGTCTGAGGGAATAAATTTGTCTTCTAGACTGTTCTAGACAAAGGAAAAATGTAAGTAGCTGCTAATATAAGTTAGATGTGTAGCTCACAAACAGTAAATTGCAGATTTCATTTCTCTCCAGCTGCCTAATTATAGAAGGAACAACAAGGGGCTCAATTCGAGGCAAGTTCTGGTCGTGCACCACGTGGTCGAGCATCCGCCATCTTGCATTCTACAACTTTATATAAGTTGTGTCGTTTTTAGTGGGTTTTGTATGAAGTTTGTTTTAGCAACAATTGTATATGTAGCTTAACATACATATTGCGAGTTTAATTTTGTTTTGAAATAGGTAACATTTTTAGAATTACATTTTAATCGGGTAGTACGAAACTACCATGCGTCGGTATTGACCACGATACGTGCAATACCGACGCAAAGTATCGAACTCAATACCCTCGCACACAGGCTTTCACCTCATGAAATACATGAAATAGTACCTCAAATAATAAATACATTTTCTGAAATAAAAGTGAAATAACTTTCAGAATAAATGCAGCTAAATCAGACGCTACCCTTTTAGTCAATATTAATACCTAATCGGTATTAATTAACAACTTTGTAATTAAAACCGTTATTCAATAATTAAAGAATAATCTTAATATTGGGGAAAAAAATGACCACGAAATCTGACATCCTGTTCAGCATTAAAAGACGAATCCGACTGTACCCTTCGTATGGTAACATGGGATCGATACTTTGCGTCGGTATTCCACGTATCGTGGTCCATACTGATATCGCATGGTATTTTAGTACTACCCTTTTAATCTCTTTGGGAAAATACTAGAAAACCTTTTTATACAATTATTACCAACTCTTGTGACCTCATGCAGAATTGTAAATTGGCAAGCTGATGCATGATTCATGGAAGTATAGAGAAACTCATCAGAGATTTAGTTAACATTTGGAAATTGTTCGTAAGCTTAGCCTAGTTTTATTTGAACTTTCCTAAATTACAATCAGTTTCCTTATCTTTCTAAACTTGGCCAGAAGTTTCTAGAAATAATTTCTTTGTGTTGCTAGGTTTACTATCAAAATCGCCCAAAATGAGATTCACCTCTACGCATTTTTTGTGGGATTCGCTAAAAAAAAACTGAATTATTACAGGAACTCTTGGGATTGGAAAGACTACACAGGCAAGGCAATTGGCAAAAAAACCACATTACAGTAACTAGGTCCTAAAAAGATTGCGACGAAACCAATGGAAAAGAAGAACGAGACTGCCAAACACGAAATGCCCAACGTTCACCAACCCCCAGAAAAGGATTCTAAGATTACTAGCGACCCTTTATGTCTAAATGAGTTGGAAAAGGCATTGGACCCGGGCCATACCCAGTTAATAGCACCTCTTGAATTTAACGTGAGCTTCGCTGGGCTTATGCCCCTCATCGACCAGGTTTATGCAGAGTTGTGCGATGCGAATGACAAGACAGCACAACATATACCTTTATGTGCGTTTTCTTACTATATTATTCTGCACTTGTGGGGTCGCATTGCTGCGATTAGAAGACATCACGGACACGAGACATATGAAGAGAGGGAACTCTTGTTCCGTTTCTCATATGAACGTTATCTTGTCCCTGAACCGATCGCGCAGTACTTCAGAGGCATCGGTGATATAATTGATTCAACTGGAGTCGAATACTTAGTGAACTTGGACATTCTTCCGACTGCTGAGAAACATGGCAAGTCAAGCGGTTGGGCCGGTAGGATTTCTGACAAAACGCATAACGTTTACGAGTCGATTCCTATGCCGGGAGTTGCCGTTGCGCGGATGTATGCCGACGTAGCCGCCGGATTAAACCCGGATCTAGCCGGCCATTGGCAATTACCTGATACTATCAGGCCCATGGACGGAGATAGCTTCATTGGGGGAAACCCGACTGTTAACTTGTTAGGGTACGCACCAGCTGTCGCCATAAGACACGAGCAGGTGATGTTTTTACGAGGATTCTCTTTTGCACAAGACATTGGCAAGTTCGTTGGGCCATTTGCATTGGACGCAATTTTTTTAGGTTCAATTTTCATGCATCTCTATATGATAAACTCGGAGGGAACCTTTAAAATGGCAAACGCGCAAGATATAAATCACTCGCGATTTGGATCCAAGACGTTGATGTGTTTCACCGTTAAAGAGACCGAGGACCCGAATACCGCGCCACCAACTTCATATTACGCCGACAACACGATAGCGGCTCGGTGTTCGGTGAAACAAGACGAGAGATTCAGTACTTTGGCAAAGGTGTTTACGTACCGAATTAGAAAAGATACCTTTCCTGCAGGCGTCAACCAATGGTCCTGTTTTCATTTCAATAATTATAGAGAAGTGCCCGACTCGTGGGTTAAAAATCGCAACGAATTGTTCGACGATGTAGTGTTATGGAACATCGCCCGGTTCGGTACGTCGTTTACGAATGCTAAGAGATTGCGTCGGCATTGTGTACTTGATGCCAGCATCTACAAATCGTGTACATAGAGACCTCATTCAATCGAGATACATGTGTACACTGCATTCCTAATTAAAGTGGCATGCTAATGAAATGATACAGAGGTCTCAACAGAATTGCACAAATGGAAATATTGGAAGAAGCAATGAAACAGAAACGGCTAATAAACAGTGTCATTGGATTTCCGTTTAATGAACATTATCGTCACATGCACATGCTCAAACGCACGGAAAAATAAAGTGAGATTGGACATAACAAAATATATGTTAATGAATAAATTCCGAACCCAAAAGATACTAATACAGATATTTCAAACATAACCAGAATTCTAATGACACTGTTTTGATAATTCCGCTTGTGTATTTCATTGTACTTTGCGTCGTTCGAAATTATTGTATTGGAAAACAATCTCGATTATGTTTATCAACGCCGGTGAATATTTTTGTGTTTTTGATGGGGAACAATGTAGAAACAAAATAAGTAGTTGGAATAAGACGGTTTCAAAGAACAGCAAGCGAACTGTGCTAATATGCCGTTTCGCGTTATAATAAAAGTAATAATTAAGCTCGTGTTATGCACTACATTTGTGAAACAGTATTATACCATAAATGGTTTTTGAAATGCAAAGTGTGTATCTAATGTTCAATTGTATTCAATATTCCAAGATGTTATTGTATTAAATTGCGATTCAAAGTGGTGTTATCTTTGTTCTCTGTTCATTATTATATGTTTAGTAATGCTAAATTTTGACATGAAATTGCGCAGAATTAATTACATTTACCTAAAATTTAATTCAAATTAACTAAGCATTACATCTCAATTGTATTTTTGTATTCTTATCAAGTAACTTAACAATTTACATTCCAATACTCTCTGTTATTTGGCCTTTGAATTGTTCCTTTTTGAAAATGCAGTAGTGAAACATGCGATAATTACAAAAAAGCCACGTTACTGTATTCCAAAGCCGAAGATTTTGTCTGCTGTTACAGTGGATCCAGAATGCGAACAAATTGTATTCGTATAATTGAAACATTTACATCAATTTGTTCGGTTAATTACTTTATTTATAATTTTTTGTCTTGGAAATATGTTCCTGAATCTTGAATATTGCTGCATTTTACAGTCAATCATCTTCCCAAATTCTATATTTTATTTTTACATTATTTTGGAGTTAATTATTATCTGGGAAATCAAAAATGCTGTATTAATGATTCTAGGATTAAGTAGTGCCTTTTTAAATTAGTAAAATCAGAAAATTAATTTTTATTAGGATGGATAAAATATTGGAGTTTTACGTGCAGAATAAATTGAAATTTGTGACTGTTAGGGCTCTGCTTTTATAAGTTTTCACTTCATAATAAATCAATATAGATTTTCGAAAATGATTACAGTTTTATTTGAATTGCACTTTACTAGGTAGATTTATAATTTGTTGTAACTACATTGAGACTTCTTCCTCTACAAAAATCTCGTTTTTTTTTTACTACCGGGTTTTATTCGAACAATACCCGCAGCTATTATTACAAACTTGCTTTTTTTGCTGCGGGTATTATTCGAGGGCGACTATTGTTCGAATAAAACCGGTAATTTATGTTAAATTTCATATGTTTTTCTTCCGACAAATTTAATAAACCCATGTGCCCTTTCTGCTGCTTTCACAAACATGTTAGGGGACCTAATATAGAACAGCTAGGCTATTTTTGGTGTTGACTGACCATTTTCTAGTTCAAGGTCCCAGTATAAGGAATAACAACTCTTCGGAACGAGGATGAGGGAGGTGTCCATTGAAACAACATTCTGCCATTGGAAGAGACCCTGAAATTCTTAGCCAATCAGAAGAAGAGTCACAGTTGTTAGGTCCCCCCCTCCTTTGGAAGTCTTAAGACGACAATTGCAGTAAAACGTCTGTAGGGCCAACATAACCTTTTGTTTGAGGGGATAAATTTTTCTTCTAGACTGTTATAGACGAATTGAAAAAAAGGAAAAATGTAAGTAGCTACGAAAATATCAGTTAGATGTGCAACTTAAAAATCGGAAATTGCAGATCTCATTTCAGTCCAGCTGCCTATAATTGCTGAAGGAACAACAAGGGCATCAATTCAAGGCAAGTTCTGGTCATGCACAAGTGTCCGCCATCTTGACATCTACAACTTCATAAGTTGTGTGGTTAAAAGCGAAATTTCATATGTAGTGGTTTTTGTACAAAGTATGTTTCAGTAATAATGGTATAGCTTGACATTCAGTTTCAAAATTTGTAAGGAAAAATTGGGTTAAATTACAAAAAAATAGCATTTTTATAATTAGATTTTAATCTCTTTGAGTAAATACTGGAAAACCTTTTTTTACAATTACAGTATTACAAATTCTTGTGACCGCATGCCATCGTAAATTGGCAAGATTCATGCATGATTCATGGAAGCAGAGAGAAATTCATAAGAGATTTAGATAAATTTGGTAAATTTTGCGTATAAATTCTAGTTTTATTTAAACTTTCCTAAATTACAAAAGTTAACCTAGGGTATGGGGAAAAGCCGAATAGTTTTGCCGGATGACAATAACATTTTCTTCTCCCAACAAATGGATATTTTGCGGTATACACTCGAACATCTATAATCTGAACGCTTATCGGGCCAGACTTTTTGTCCGGGTTACAGAGGGATCCGGATTGCAGAAATCGCTCTGTAATCCGGATAGGTACGATTTAATTACCCGGATGAACCATATTTGTGCACTATAACATTATTACAACCTGAGTGGACATAATCTTCATGCACCATTTCCAAAGTCTGAAAATACTGTCATTATGGTTTGACGGGCCGCAGATTTTTCCCTACATAAAAAGTTTCCTAAGGCGTTGGCCAGATTATGGAGGTGCTATGAGTATGTTACTGGCTTATTCCCTAACAAAAATTGTTGGCTGTCACATGCATGCAAGTACTATGCAATAAAGCTGCAAGTAAAACATTCACAGTTTGATTGCAGACCTGCGACAGCTTCAAATTTTTTTTTGTTAGGGTTGCGAATTTCATCCGATGTGCGGGTTACGGAGGGACCGGATTATAATCTGTGATAATCAATAGGAGCAAGTCTCGGCCAATAGAATTTGTCCGGAATATGGAGGGGATCCGGATTACAGAGGTTCGAGTGTGATATAGAGGGGTGCATGGGTAGGGCAGAGAACCAGAGATATTGTATTAACATCCACTTCCAAAAAAAATGATAAATTTCAAATGAATAGATTATGACGAAAGCCTTCATATATCTTTGCTGGTTTGTAGAGAATTTTATTGTGATTCCAACAGTGTATATAACTTGTCCGAGAAACTTCGAGAACCGAATTAAGGTACGAACCTCCAAAATAGTTAAAGAATTGTCCAAACGATACCGCAAAATTTCCATCGATACATCGAAAATACAGTGAAATTCGTTCCGAAGATTCCTATTGGCTGATGGGAGAGGCCACGCCTTGTGCATCAAGGCACACAGACTCGCACGCAAGACACGCCTACCAGGCCAACCAGCAAAGATATATGTATGAAGGCCAGCGTGTTACAGTAATTATCCCTTACTTGTCAAACAAAAATTTTTTCCCATTTTTTGAGATCAGCTCGCTCCATACGATCATGCATTCCGCCGAAACTATTTGTCCTTTACCTACCTATTTGCATGCGCATGAACTATTGATATCCTGCGAAACTATTCGTCTTTACCCACTATACCCGTATGCGTATTCACGTCCGTATTCGCCTGTCACGGCTCCCCGTTTCCCAATTTTCCAAATTTGGCGAGGTTTTCTTTAATAATTTCTTAATGTTGCTATTTTCCTAAATTTCTATATTTTTAAATAAATTTTCCAAAATTCTTAATTAATACAAAAAATGTAGAACTTTCTGAAATTTCTAGGTTTATTATTAAACACGTTTCAAATGGCATTCACCTTTACGCATATTAACCCGTTCGTTACCACGAAGTAAATAATAGGAAATATTTCCAACAAATGTCATATTTTTTTTCTTAGGACTTTGTAAATTTTATGGCAAAGTTAAAAAAAAAACATGAAAGCAACCATTTCGCACACATTAGTGAGAGTAGACACATGGCAGAAAATAAAACACTAAAATACTGCAGGGGTGTAAGCAGTTATAAGTCTAGTATTCAAAATTAGCAGGGTTTTTAATTTTAGAAATTCTTCATACTATATACAAAAAAAAATACTACGTGTCCCTCTGAAGGGACACTGGTATAGTAAATGGGTTAAAATGCTTTCCTTGTATTTTTGTGGAATTCGCTAAAGAAATGAATTATTACAGGAACTCTTGGAATTGCAAAGACTGACAATAATAACCACACTGAAGTAATTAGGTCCCGGTGAAAGCAATAGATACGAAGAACGAGCCTACCAAACCCGAAATGTCCGACGTTCAGAACCCCACAGAGAAGGATTCTAAGATTACTATGGACCCTTTATATCTAAATGGGTTGGAAAATGTATTGGACCCAGGCTATACCCAGTTACCCACACCTCTTGAATTTAACGTTAGCTTCGCGGGGCTTATGCCCCTCATCGATGAGGTTTACGCGCAGTTGTGCAGTGTGAATGCTGAGATAGCACGAGATTTGTCTGTCAGTGCGTTTTCTTACTATATTATTCTCCTCTTATGGGGACGCATTGCTGTGATTAGAAAACATCACGGACACGTGACATATGGTGAGACACAACTTTTGAGCCTCTTATCGTCGAGCTATATACCTGAACCGATTGCGCAGTACCTTAGCGGCATTGGTGATCTAATCGATTCAACCGGGGTCGAATACTTAGCGAACTTGGCCGTACAACCGACTGCTGATAAACACGGTCTGTCGGCCGGATGGGCCGGTAGGATTACCGACAAAACGCATAACGTTTACGAGTCTATACCTATGCCGGGAGTTGCCGTTGCGCGGATTTATGCCGACGTAGCCGCCGGATTAAACCCGGATCTAGCCGGCCATTGGCAATTACCTGATACTATCAGGCCCATGGACGGAGATAGCTTCATTGGGGGACACCCGACAGCTAACTTATTAGGGTACGCGCCAGCTGTCGCCATAAGACATAAGCATGTGGAATTTCTACAAGGAAGTGGTACACAGCTAGACAATGCTACGTTTGTTGGGCCATTTGCGTTACACAGTCGTTTGTCCAATCAAATTTCCATACGTATGGGAGAAGCGGGGAAATCTTTTAAAATGGTAAGAGCGCAAGATATCCATGACTCGCGATTTGGATCCCAGATGTTAGTGTGTTTCACCGTTAAAGCGACCGAGGACCCGAATATCGCGCCGCCAACCTCGTATTACGCCGACAACACGATAGCGGCTCGGTGTTCGGTGAAACAAGACGAGAGATTCGGTACTTTGGCAAAGGTGTTCACGTACCGAATTCAAAAAGATACCTTTCCTTCAGGCGTCAACCAATGGTGCTGTTTTGATTTCAACAATTATAGAGATGTGCCCGACACGTGGGTTAAAAATCGCAACGAGTTGTTCGACGATGTAGTGTTATGGAACATCGCACGGTTTGCTACGGCGTTTACGAATGCTAAGAGATTGCGTCGGCATTGTGTACTTGATGCC
>WWPM01005768.1:0-18813 GCA_023279145.1 Glomeris maerens | reverse complement strand
TTATGCATGGCTGCTACATAGCACATTTATTTAGGCCTACCTTTTGTCAGTCATGCATAGGCTTATAAAGTGCAGATACGGCAGATTCATGCTAAACTAAATTATGCAGCAATTTATATATTTTTCGTGTATGAGTATTCTATTTTTGCGGCTTTTTCATTCATTAATAAAAAAACAGATGTACCTTTTTGTGAATATTAATTCGGAAATAAAAACAGTTCAAAAAAGCAATGCAATTTAATCATCATGCTTGCATATTTATACACTATCGATTAAAATGAAAAATGAAGCATTTAAATATACAGATATAGCATTATATGCTTTCTGTCTAATGAACGCCCGAGGGTGGGGAACAATGTTAAATACTTGTATAACCTCCTAATGTTTTAGGGCATGTTGAAATTTTATGAATTTCCTTTTCCGGAATTTGCATAATATTAATTATACAATTAAAACAAATATAATTCTATTATTCTATTAATTCCGACAATTAACTTTATAATAGGAAAAATTGGCACGAGTCTGCATTTTAATCCAAACATATATTGATAAAGAAATGTTTTCGTAAAGTATATGTGAACCCACGAATACAAAATTGCAATCTGAATTACACGTCCTGTATACAAAAATATAAATTCATGCAGCATGTTTTCTAAAACAGAACATTTCAAATTGACAGTCTTTTGGTGCTTAAGTTTTTCTCACGCTTCGACATGTCTACACAAGGGTTTGCGAATTAAAGATTTTTAAAGCAAATTAAATATTTATATAGGGAGCCTCAGATGGATAGCATTTGTAATTGGAAAATTTCCGCTTTTTATTATAATCTTGCTATACAAGTGCCTGCGTTTGCCCTAAATCTTATATATACAACTCATTCACCTGAATTCGTGTTATTTTTTATGTAGCATGTAAATAGTCACTGAACAGCTATGACTGCAGTTTTTTAATAAACTGCATGCACCATGCATCCATGTATGTATATATAGAAATTTCATTTAAATTGTATAACAATAGTATACTATTGTTATACAATTTAAATTTATATATAACGATCCTATAAGCTGCATAGTAAACAAGGGCAATCCCGACTTTCTACATTAATTAACTAACATTTTCATTGCCATATTTTCTAATACATGCAGTATATGCCCATGTCAATGAACAAAAAAGCTTTTAGTCAGATATGACAGGGAAATTTCGAATCGAATTAATATGTAATAGTGTTTCTTATTTGCAAGCTTAACATAATAAGTGATGAAACTTTTGAAGCAATTCGTTTATCCATGCGAAATTCATAGACGACCCTGAGGAACGTATATACTGAAGGAAGGAGGAAATGAAGGAAGGGGGAGGGGGGTGGTGGGGTAGAGCAATAATATGTATATGTGGTTGTTGCTTTGACACTAAAAGCTGGAGTATATAGTGGTATAGTGGCCGGCCTGGGCCTTAGTGCCGTGTACGCAATTGCCGGAGAGCCGCGACAAGCGAATTAGACACCTTGGCGCTGTTGACAATGCCATAAATTACGGCACCGGTTGTTGCAGTGACAGGCCCAGCTCAAACGCCCTCACGGCAAACAAGCGGTCTTGCGAACCTCATACCATACAGCACAACCGGCGAAAACAAGAGGGAAAAAATGCGCAACGCCAAAAGCGCAAATTACACCATATATACCATATACACGCAGGCAGCAAAGCGCCAATCTCCAAATACTATCCCCTTAAAATGCGGTTCCACTGCATGGTATTCCTAGTGGCAAAGCCAACCATTAAACACCATCTCGTCTTTGCGCAGCAAATTGAGCGTTTTCAAACTTATCGATCAACAACCGCAAAAATCCATGCACCTAAATAAAATATAAGTCCAGAAGCAAATAGTTCCAATATTACTGCATGCACAACTTCAAGATAGGCCCACTAAAGGATCGCTTTAGTTATATACATATTTAACAAAATTGGTCATATAAAAAGACAAGAATATAAAAGCTTCTTCAAAAAATAAAGCTATAGAGAATAATATTACGTGAATAATGATAAAATGAGATCAATTAAATGCGACATTATATAAAATCGAACACGAATTCTTTTTATAAATGTATTTGTTAGGTATTAATTGTTCTTCGCTTATTTGAAATGTCACGCTGTTTAATTGGGGCAGCTGTTTTTGCTTCTGAACACCTCTCGTGTCCCAATTAACCGGACTGCGCTGTCGATATACAATAGAAACCGGTCGTTTTTAGCAACTCTGTATAGTCTATACTCCCAGACCTTACACACTTCAACTCATGCAGGACTGAGAACGAAGCACTAGTATAGACACTCGAAAACGTGTTTCTTTTTTTTGTTCCTTCATAAACTCCCTCCTCGCTTTTGCCATGCTTTTGCACTCCATCAAAAGGTCTCTATGTGTGGTCGCAGAAAGAGAAACCCGAGAAGAATTCGTCCAACAATGGCCACCTACAGCCGCAAAAACCCTTAAGAGCCCTGCTGGGTGGCAAGTATATGTATGTAACAGTGCGTTTGAACACAACATTGTACGATCATCACTATGAGCGCCCAATACGTGACGTCACCAATGTATCCGTTACGGGTGAACGGCGTACAATGCGAAAGTACTATAACAGTACTGTAGCAGTGTTGTGGGCAGGGTGAGTGGAACAAAGGCAGGCGCACAGGGTGGAATTAAAAATACGGAAGAGCATGGGCGGCGCTTTAGCAAACAGTTCTGTTTGAACACATGTCACGAGCGAGTTGCTACGAGGGTATGCTGTGTACACGTAGATTGGGTTGGGTGCGTCATCGTGCCATATACTGTAGCTGGTATATACAGGAGGATAGCTGAGGAACCAGGGGGACACGTGCACCCTTGGACTCTGATGCCACTTCACGGCACTCGGACGTGCATGCGCGCAAGCATCGAGGGTTTCAACCGCTTTCAAACCTTTGTTTTCTTTCCCACACAGCCATTGCACGCCTGTTAAAAGGACCAAAAGATATACGCCACCTTGTGTTCCACTAGCCGTACACATATATATCTTCATTTCCTATCGGCCCTAAACATTTCAAGAGTATACCATTTGTATAAGTTGCACCTCCTGTCGTCCAAGATTATGATTGTACTCTGTAGATTTTGCCTATTGTATTCCACAGATCATAGAGATGCACAGGTGTTATGTAACGTTCATATATAGGGTGAGCATTATCCTATAATACAATAAACTTAGCCCCTTTACTTAATTCACTCCTGACTTAATTTGAATCGCCTGACAAAATAAATAAATCACCTGGCAGATATGTTTCTGCATGGAGATAATCAAATACAACGTAAACTAGAATTCAGCTTTGCCCGTTTTAAATTACTTACAATTGGAAATCTTGTTGTAATTAAGTGTAGTAATTTGAAGGAAACGAGAAACATGTTGATACATGCAAATTAAATGTTGATATGTGATGAATAATGCACGTGGTTTGAGGATAACCCCCTAATTTCAAAAAACTATATTTTCTCGATGACGACATGGCTTACTATACGTTATAGCTATGTTTGACATTGTTATATAATGCGTAGAAATTTTTAATGAAAAATTCCAATATATGGTATCATTTCAACTATGTAACATTTATTGCCATTTACGACAAACGGGACCCGGTTGCGCAATATGTAACATATGGAATATAAAAAATGCATTCATTTTGTCCTTTTCGCATCGATGCTCATCGACACACGATAGAAAAAAGGTGAGCGGAATAATTTAACAACACCTGCTCGTTTTTGAATTAACAAGTATTGCCTCGGGGATCCGGAGGCTGTTCAACTTATTACAGTCGCAAATGTAATTCACAAAAGAACCTTGTAATTTCGGTTTTTGGCGAATTTGACGCGGGAAGTTCGGATAATCGAAATGTCACTGCCGGGGAGGAGATGTGAGCATTATAGCTGAAATTGTGCTATTGTCATATGAAATTATAATAAACCGGAAAAATATTTGTATTGGCCGCCAACAGTTTACTCTTTATGCCGAATACATGTGTTCATGACAAACGCCATTTATAAGCAGTTTACACTGGGTATAATGGCGTTCGTATCCAGTATACATGCATACTGTATTTGGTTGCAGTACCTAGTGGGCTTTGTTCAATATTTATTGGACGATATTTGCCATCGACCGGCAACAGGCGTGCCATAGTATAAATCAGTACCGCGTGTGCGGATACGATAAAGACATGTTTTTCCATTCTTTCCTCGCCTTTCTTTAAATAAAACTCCTTACAAACTGCATAATTTTACAATGCCGTATTAAATCACATACTTACTATATGAAAATCACACTCTCTTTAAAGTTTTATGCGTTGGCATCAAAACGACTCCTTTGAACTAAATGCATGTATCATTTCCAGAAGATTCCCAATCGGTAAAATTTCATGAATATTGGAATCATAAACTTGGGTGAAATTTGTATCTTTTGATTTATAATATTTTCCCACATGAATGTAACCTCACTAATTGGGCATGCAAGAAAAAGGGGATGAAATACACATGTAATTCTCGTATAAAATTCTAATTTAAATGACATTTAAATATAATATTGTAATTAACGTAGCAAAAATTACTTCATCCGCATCATTGCTTCAAAAAAGACTTGGAGTAGTAATAGCTTCTAATCTGGGCGATTTTCTATAATAAGACGAACAAAGCTTTGAACTCCATTGTATGCAAACCATCAATATATTATTGTGGATTTAGTGCGTTTTTGACGCAAGTCCCCTCATAATATGAAGTGCATGCGCACTTGAAATTTGCATAATCTCCAATAAATACCACGGCAGGGATTCTTTACTGGCGGTCTTTGTTGCGGCGTTTATTTAAGTGTACTGTTTATTTCCAAGAGATATATTCACGCTCAAGTTCACTGTTTACACGCCTACAATTGCAAAGTTCTATTTACTAAGCTCAATGAAAAATGCAAGATGCTGTTGGATTTTTTTTTCCAATGGCTAACATCACACGCGTCACATTATGTTATTTATTCAAACGTACAGCAGACAAGGTATTGTTATTTATTTATTTCGAATCCACATTCACGTTGCAACCCAACTGTGGTACAACACTTATAAATTTGTGAACTCAAATAAACAATGCTTTTAATAAATCAAAAGAGAACGCTATTTTATTGTCATTTAAGGAGTTTCACATGTGTTCAAATAACATACCCCCATGCTGGAATCATATCATTATTAAAGAGGTCCTTTGTATTAGCAAATGTTATACAATGAAAAATAAACTTTTCAAATCAAAGCCGGTAGCAGTGTGTGATCACATTTATTTGGGAAATATTTCAATAAAAATATATTGCAAATGAATTAAGTTCGAGCTAAACACTTGTATTTGAGTGAATGGAAAGTTGTAAAATTTGCTACATAGTCTACTAATATATGGTAAGAACTTGCACACCTGTCTCTTCTGGTCTACAGTGTGCTAGTATTCATTGACTTCAATCCGAAGTTACATAAAATATATTACATTGTTTACATATTCCTTTCCCCAACTTAAACAACTATGTAGAACATGAAATGAACTTTTTTAACTCTGTGATAATTGTTATTCTTGGAAGCGGTAATTTCCTGTATTAGCCGAGTGATAAGCACTTTTCGATTCGATTGTGCATGCGTGGCACCAGGATTTATATAGAGGACAATTTAGCCGCCATTGGGAGAAATTGAACACGAATGCAATGTTCAGTCGTCGTGGCAACCAAACTGAATGTCGCCTTTGTCAAACAATATACAGTGGTGCCCCAGCTTACGACAGTATCCTGCTACGGAATTTTCCAGTTGCGAAAGATAATTTTGATGAATTTTTGTTCCGAAATCGAAAAGTAATTAATTAACATATGAATACAGAATAAACAGTGAAAATCTATTCCACTTATGAACAAAAAACACTTTCACACGACCTTATGTGTCTTTGGATATTTGTTATAGAAATATAAACAATATTCCTTCAAGTTTCCCATTTAAGAAGGTTACCGAAAAGGACCCATCCCAGGGAGAAGGAATTACACTGGAGGCTATTTATGTGAACGGGTTATTTCTATTTTCTTTATTTCTTATGGCAAAATTTCACTGTATTACGAAGGACATCCTTGAAACACAACCTGTTATTACTGTATTGGTCTTTTCTTTGCAATAAGGACTCGTTTCCGCTGCTATATAGGAGAATGAAAACCCTCCCCTGGAGAGAGCAAAAATGGCGGCCACCGCCAAAAACAATGGTGAAATATGTTTCAATCCAATGAATGTGGATATAAAAGGCTGAGAGTTGTGGGGGAGGGAAGGGCATTTGGATTAGGACCGACAATAAAAAAATTGTCAAAAAAAATACAATTCCCCGTTTGTTTTAAGCTGCGGCTACAAAATAGCACAGCTACGTATCGCAGCTGCATGTCTATTGATTGTTTCCAACCAACAATAGACAGCCAAAATGCCACCATATGAAACCAAAACAGGCGAAATGTCGACAGATGGCGACAAAAGTGATACAAAATTAGTTCTGTAATTGCAAATGCAGTCAACACTCGTTTTACTAATAGCCGCCCCCCTCTTGGTCCCTTAGAAATTTGTGAATTTCTCCTTCTGGCTGTTGTAATAAGAAATGTTAGCATATACTGCATATAATTAGTAATTATCAGCGATATGCATATAGATGTCTGGTCATATTGTTAGTAAACTTACAAGGAATTAGGGATGAGCAAAAATGTTTTTTAAATGGCAACACTGCACAAAATTTTAAGCGTTTTACAATGTCAATACTATATTAAGGAATCTTAAGATCACTTCACAAAGTTCTAATAAAAGAAAAGCACTAATACCGTTACAGATGTGGCTGTTACGTTTCGCACCAAACAAAAGCTTTCATTGCTTGTCTTTAAATATGCCTACATGTAAATTAAGTTTACATATGAATCAGCAAATTGTATTTGTTTTACATGTGTGTAATATTTATTGAAAAACTTAAAGGGATTGATATGCCATATTTGTTTTCCCAGTTACTTATGCGAGTCTATTAAATACAAGTGGATTTCAATTAGTAAAGCAAACCAAAAGCATTTGCTCATTAATTGAACAGGATTTCAAATGTAAAAAAAAAAACTACAAACAAAAACCATTCATTGGAAAAATCAGCAGATAATTTCACACAAACAAATATGAAGCTCATTTTGAAACATGTGCTGTAAAGAAGTTGCGTTTTTCATGGTTTTTTGGATGCATGGGACTAGTTTTATGTTGAGAAAGTGTGGATTGCAGACGAGAAACCGCTAATGAAGCAATTTGCGCTAATTGGCAACCATTATAAATGCGTCCAATTAAAAACGGTCCCGAGCTCGAAGATATACGCTTTTCAACAAGCTCGATTTACGTAATTGCACGCCTACATGCATGCAGCACGCTACTTGGCGCGTGATCGCCAGATGGCGCTGCCGCATCTAATCGTTTCATACACTCGACAAGCGTTTATAACAACACCCCAAACAGCCAACCCGAGTCGGATCAATTCTAGCCGCTATGTTCACCTCTCACCTCAATTTCGTTCAATCTTTCCATCCCCAATTGCACCTAAAATAATTACAACTTTACCTTTCCACCCTATATGATTAGGGACAGTTTGTAAATTGCGTCAATCTCTTTTCTCACATTCCCCTTCTGGTGTGTAATATAATGCAGACTATAGTATACCAGTAATTATTATGGATTGAGATGTTAACTTTGAAGTATATAGTAGTTAAAGTTACCCTGATATTTACCACACTGAATAAGTGTGTATTTTTCTAAAAGTCAGTCATGGTGATGTTCCAAAATCTTCCTCCAGCAACAACCACTGTTTGCATCTAATCTCAACATACAAACCGCACCAATGATGACGACAATACAGGATCTGTGGGACCAGATTGGTTGTTGCAAAGGGCCGATATATCTTTTATATTATTAGTGTAGCAAATATCAGGGTAGTACCTTGAAAATGCAAATTGTTATGGGAGAGAACGATTGATATGTGTCATAAAGTGGTTGAAATGCTCATTTATACATAAAGGTTGGATTTGAAAATGAGACGTTTACGTGCGGGTGGATTTTGTGTATAAGGGAGGAGGAAATAAAGTCAATTAGCGCCCTATATACTAACTATGGGTGACAGTCATGCAGACGTTGATAAGACATAGCAAATATTTCCCCATGCGGCTAAATCACTATTTGCACGATCAACAATCACCTCCGCTCGCCACGTATTTGCAAAACATTACGCAAGTACATAAAAGCTCTGAACCTGAAATATCCATACCTACTAACTATACAGCATAGTACGTGCGATTCAAGGTTGGCCGGTGCACAATGAGAATTAAGCGACCGCTTCATAATATACCTGCATGTTGTATTTATACACGGCCAACCAACCAACCAGTGGAAAATGTCACATGTTCCTCCTGCATGTCCCGCACTGGGCACTGGTAAAAGCTATAGTAAGGGTGAGATTTTTCGCACTGGGACATACATTCTCGGCTCCTGTCGAAAAGTCTCGCTTCCCTATTTCCAAAGTATAAAAACTTTGCCGACCTTCCTCCCTCCCTTTCTTTCTTTCTTTCTTTCTTTCTTTTCCTCTCCTTCTCTTCTCCTTCCTCTACTTCCTCTCCTTCACCTCAAACCACCACCTTTTCACCATTATACAATATATCTGGCTGGAATTAGGCATTTTCTATACAGCCTTCGAATCCGTTAAAACAAACATCCTTATTCACATTCTCTTTGGAAGCCATTATACCAGTCAGAACGAAAATCGTACAGATTTGACGAAATCGTGACAATCTCATTTAGCCAAAACAAACTAAGTGCACTTGAGCCCAGATATATGTAGGTGCATGGAGCAATAATAGTTTGAGTGTTAATACTGTAGTTGCTTTCAAAACCTGCATCATGAGCTGAGCCTTGCCACTTCGCATTACGAGTGTAATGGGGACTAAAGGTGTGTTATTTCATGTCTAGAGGGCTATAACTACGGAAATATTCTATTTATTCGCGGAAATATCGCGATAGAGAGAGTCTGCAACAAATTAACAAATTACATGCATCTAATTTCGCATCATGTTTTGTTCCACGTGTTTAGAAAATTTCAGAAATTAGAGTCAATTTTAGTATGCCCGTTAGTTTCATTTGTTTTTTCTTACACAACACGACGGACAACAGGATCCTCATCTCATGAAGCTAAGTGTGAACACATTAACGTCTATGGTTCCATCGTATTCGCTTATTTTATTATTGAAGACTTTGAAAATGATAAATGTGAGTTTGTTTTTTTACTTGCCAGAGTGCACTGACTTCTTGTAACTTTATCCCATTGGCCTCTTGACACCACAAGTGCTTGATGAACTTTTATTCACGGGGAGAAATGATTAGGGACACTAGGGACACTATACACATGCTTTTGTCAACTTTTGTGAGCATGCAAACGAGTTTAGTTCCAAAAATCGAATTTCGATGATGACATCACATCACGATAATAGCATATCTGGGAGTAATTTTCACAGCAAAATAATGTTAGTAAATTGGCTGTGCTTGCATAAGTCAGCAAGGTAAACAGGTATAAACTTTCGGAACAATGTATCAACAAAGCAATTGTTGCTATACATGTCAGTGGTGGTGATATAAATATGAGAAAGTATAGCAAAATCTTCATATTTGTCAATTTTTTGTATTTGCATATGAACTTTGAACTGTCTTATTTGTCTATGACCACCAATATATGCTCTATAGCCCACCCGTATACACATGCATATGCGTGTATACAGAGCAATCATTTTTGTTCTCGTGCATGCGTAAAATATCGATAACAATGATATGAAATAGTACTAGGCTACATCGAAATTATAAGAGGACAATTACAATTAAGTGCGTGGCGAACTCATATAGCCATATGAATGGACTCGGGTCAGAGCCAATGGGCCAACTTTTGGCACTTTGGCATAAATATTATTCAGAGAAATGGATGACAGATCGCTATATTGACACAGCTCCGAGGTGCCATTCACCCATTCACCCTATGGAGGAGGTGCACCCTTGGCGTTGCTGGGGGTGGGGTAGGTTGGCACCCGCTTCCGGTTGTCGTTTTCCATATACTACCTACGACATCACGCTGACAGATGGAGGCGGGTATGGCGATTTGTTAAAGCGATTGGTGCGTGTAAAAGCCGTCCACCGCACTTCTATCCCAACACCCCTTATACTCTATACTCTCTCTCTATGCCCTCCACCATCCACCCTCCACCCTCCACCCTTCTCAGTCATATTGATCCCCTCATTCAATTAACCGTGTACTCACTCCCTCTCCACGCCCGATGCATTATGGACCATACAAACGACAAATCCTCTCAAATTTCATGGCCAAGCTCATCTCCATATATTCGCTTGCGCCTCATTTGTTCCCAACTATTATTCGCATATTTTTCAACAGAAACTCCAGCTAATTCTATTTATACATCTAGAGTCATGTATTGAAAACAGTACAACACTCCATAGCCTCAAAAAAATGCACTATAGGTATATGTAGGAATATATAATACGCAAAACTCGATCATCAGCTGTTTTACATCTTCCAGATGTTCAATGCCATAATGGAAATCTTACTATAATAATAAAGATTCGTACATTTCTTATCTTGATTATAGGAATCGCCGTTGGTTGCAAGCAGCCAGTTTGAAAGAAAAAATATATAATATACAATGGAAACATATCCTCAAAGAACACATACTTTTTCCATGCATCTTTTATTTTTTGTTTCTCCCATTATGTTTGCCAGGAAACAATCGTGAAAGGATTTTTCAATAAATTGACCAGCACTGAGTATATTATTATTTGTGGGCTTGATATATATAAAAAAAAAACAAAAGACTTTTTCTTATACGCTATAAATATAAGGTCTTGTAGATATAGTACAGGTTAGGGGTGGTGGCATGCGGGTATATAGGGCTATCTATACTGTATTCTACACTCAGCAAATCGATTAGAGACTCTCTTGAAATAAATATATCGATCGGTTTGGAGAAATTCGCAGTGAGCTTGAATTCGATCGTCACAAGCCACTCACACTAATGAAGCTCAACCGTTCAATAATCGTCACCGTAATAACAATAATAATGATATATATATACAGAGTATATTTGATCGAAAAAGAAAAAGTGGGAGAAATGCACACGCACGCAATCAAATAATTGCCATATTATTCTCCATCGATATCGATACTGTGTACAATGTATAAGGTGTCCGTTTCGGGTTTTGGGCCCATTAGCCCAATTTCTGCAACTGTTTGCCCAGTCCGAGTGGCGAGTTGGCCCAGACCAAGCTAGACAAGCTGAGCCACTCTCTTGATCAAATAACTACTTCCCTTTCAAGCATGCCAAGCATCTCTTCTTTTCTGGACCCAACCGCCCTCCCATATACTGTATAAAGGGGCGAAAAAAAAAGGAAAGAGAAACGACCAAAGCGCCACCACCGGCCCAAAGATAAACACACAACTTGAGCATAGGACAGCACCCCTATATATGTACATACAGTACATACTCTCTCAGGTAGGTATTTAGGTACACAAGGCGTGAAAACTCAAGTGGTCCGACCACCCAAGCATTCCAAGATCCTCTTTAAAACGAACACATCATTTTCCTTTGTTATTTTTTTCTCTAGGCAGTTCCTTATTACATTCACCTGTTTCGCATAGTCTGCAGTTCAAACATAATTTCGTTGAAAGAGATAATACGAGACAAACAAAGTTTCTTTCCCTAATTTATTATATGTATCTTCAATGCCTCTTCATTTGTAAATGACTAAAGAAAACAGTCCAGTTTAATGCACGAGTATACATAGTACTTATTGATATGTAAAATTTCAAATTGAAAAAATAAAATGAAGATTTCAGCCTAAGGTACAATAAACTATATAATAATTTGCTTAGCGAAATACTGATATAAAACTAAATAAGTAATATGAACACATTTAACAGCTTAATTTTACAGGGAAGATTTTAATGGCAGCTTATATAAATTTCAAAAATAATTGCAGAAATATGAACAGCTCATTGATAACCTTTAATTAGATTCGCATTTGTGTGAAAAAAAAAACATTAAAATGGAAATATGAAACAATTCTTAGTTTTTGTTTTGAATTTTGGCGCCATCTAGCGACCACAAAGTGCTAAACGATGTGTAATATGGGAAAGTACTCGCCATTTATAACAATTAAAACATTTGTAATTGGAATACAAGTGCAATTGCAAATGCATACATTGTATAGGACCTATATAATCAAACATTGGAATTATTAAAAAAAATGTGTGAATTCATTTGCATGTAGTATACGTCATTTAAGACTTGAGAAATGCAGGGTTGTTGACAACAGCCAAATATTTTGTAATCAAATTGCGCTGGCTGCTTTTAAATGCCCGTAATCACAATCCCCACCCTGTTTTCAACACAGAAATGTGAACATTTTTATTTATGTAGTCGACAGTATAAACAAACCTGTATCTGTTGTTTTAAAGATGTGTTCAAGTATAGACGTATATATATACAGAATGAAATAACAAACGTGAAGATAAGATTTGTTTACTATATAACTTTACCAGCTGTATTTAAGTGTTTGCTACGCATTTACTTTTTATAATAATGCAATTAATGGGATTAAATTACAAGTACCTTCATGTAGTCGTTGTTATCACAGTGATAATTAGCCTCCCTTAGGCATATTACATCATCTGCACCCAAAATTAGTGAATTCGGAGCAATTAATAACAGTGGCTGTATTGAAACTTTTCTCGTAAATTCACTAATAACGGGGCAACAATTATAAAGGTCATTGATATCAAAATTAGAAATTGTCTCGACAAAGCGGAAACAATTGAATGCGGTGGCCTCTTTAGCTCCAATATTGCACTCTATTTTAAACGACCACAGATGCTGCTCCATCTGGTGGCAACAAATCGGTCATCAATGAATGAGACCCCTGTTGCTTGTGGGTGAAGAAAAGGGGGGGGGGGTATTAGCTGCATTTCACATGGCATCATACAGTATACACACCAACAGTGCCAATAACTGGGTTGTTTATTATACCCATGTGCACCGAATTTTGTACCTCTTCTATACATTTATACATATTACTATATAAAAATATTAAGTATTGGAAATTTCTGTGCATGCTGATATGCATGCATTTTAATATAGAAACTATAGTCGAAACATTTTGGAAAGCATAATAATATCTATACCAAAACATGAGATTGATGCTCATCTTGAGAATGAAGAAGTGCAATTATAATTACGTTCCCATCAAATGATAAGCATAAGTTGTTCCAAATACAAAACAATCTACAGAATGGATGCACAGTATTTGTATATAAGTATTACTATTCAATCTGCAAGTTTCTGTGTACCTGTCCACACATATTTGTCTCAAATGGCCCATATCATCACACAGCTGGATTAATCATAGCAATTCTCATCCCGGTCCTTTAAAAAACTCATTAACCAAAGCCATATCAGCTATGTATTGATAATATTCCAGTGTACTACTTTCAACTTAATTTTTCCGTCATTTTTCATGAAATTTTCAATCATTATGAACATGTGACTAACCCCTGGCCACAAAGTTCTATGTGAACTGACTAAAGATTTCGACAAAACCTTTCTCCAAATTTCACAGTTTATGCTGCTAAATATACCATGCAGGTGGAAAGTTTGACGTGTCTGCGACAGCACTGCGTCATGCATGTAGTATTGCATGCAATTGTGGCTATAATGCAGACAAGAGAGGGTGAAAAGAGCTAGAGGACAGCTGCGTTTCAAGCGAGGTCATCGATGGCCAGACCCCTGCGTCAAGTGGTGCAAGTGGTCCTACGGCCAAGTACTATATAAAAGTAAAACACGGAAAGCCTGGCAAAACAAATGAGTCAGCTTCAGAACGGATCGTTATCGTCCGTGTTTCGCTGCATGCATGCACAGTGTTGGCAGAGAAGGACAACAACCCTGATCTGTGCGCCGATTGCATGTATAGATAAGGAATGAAGGCTATACCACTATATACATGCAACTAATGCAGTTGAAAACATCAACATGGCGACCGTTTTAGGAGCTCGAAGAAAAGCCACACTAACACTGAACTAAGAGTCAAACGGCAGGGAGTGACGGAGGTGTGACCGGACGTCCCTTCTTTGTCACTAACCCACCGACGTCTATTACCTTTGTGGTCACCCCTATAGAACGCCTGCAAAACTGCCAAAGAGGAGGCATGCATGGCCCCCGAGATGCGCGGGGATGGGGGGGGGGACATAATGGCCGACACAAACATAATGCTTCTTTTGTCACATTCAGCCCCCCCGTCTGGATATATCGGCCATTTGCCACCGCGTGCACGCAACACTATAACCTTTCTATATGCCCATACCCACCCCTGCACCAGGAATATTAATCACGCTGCTGAAGTTAGGTTCAGTTCAGTTCTGTTCCGTTCAAATCAGTTGAGTGAGAGTTGTACAGAGATGACTTGCTTGCAGCGGCCATTTTAACCCCCTGCAGCGGGGTAAGCGATAGGGCAAGCGCCCTGTAGGGGGCTATCTACAGGCTAAACGGCTGTGATGGGCAGCAGGCGGTGTAAAGACCCCCTGCAACCACCACCATTAGCTCCAATTATCACGCCCCCATGGGGTCATAGCGGTTTCATGATACTATACTAGGAATGCGAACAGAAGCAACACATTTTTTAACATGGTAAAATGGAACAAGAACTACTTATTATACTGAATAATGAAGCAGAAAATATCTTTTGAAGGATTATCTGTCTATTGAGCAATGCATTATTTCTTTCTCACTTATTTCACCAACTTGTTATTTTCGGTTTATTTTACAAAAGAATTAACTTACTACGTGAGGCATCTTATTTCTGCAGCAACTAACCATTTAGCATCTTATTATCTGTTCCATCTTATAATCAATTACGAATCATCTAAATAAGATGTTTATTGACTTGAGATGGGAAGATATCTTAAAACTACTTGGCGCATCTTAAAACAAGATGGATTTTAGACATGTTATTTCATTGCTGGGTTTAGAGTGAAAGGGCAATGGACCAAAAGTCGCATTGCATTTTGTTCAATGAAATGTAATTAGTCTGTCCCTTTGCGATTCCGTCTCTGTCAGGTTTCACTGCAGTGTTATTTATTAGGCATAAACTGATAATGGAAGGGAAGTGCTGTGCGTTTTTTAATTATAAAAGTAATTACAAACTATGTGCAAATAATTATTCATTCCGAATAATCGATAACGACTGATGAATAATCTAACTTTCGTTATCACCCCATTTTTCAAAGTCAATGTTCCTCTTCATTTTCTATATCAAATTATCGGGAAGGGGTATATAGTTTGATAAAAAGGGTATGTAAACTTGCTTCTCCTTTATTTTGTCTGCTAATTTTGGTATAAAGGCAAATATTGTTGTTTCGACTTAGGATTTGAAGGAACGTCAACAACATTTGTCTATTTATTCGCACAGTATACATATCCTGTAGTATTTATTTAGTAAATACAACAAGAACAATGGAGATAATGCAGTGCAATTGAATATTTCCTTGTAAAATTGCAATATAATCTCCAGTTCACACGGGTTCAAATGTATCATGAAGAATTGTTTCACTTGGTGAAACGCAAAAAGGCCCTTAATAATAGGAGAATTTACAAATGCGTATATATTTTTTTGTCACACAGGTGAAGGAGGTTTGGTGGTGTAGAGCAAACATTGACTGCCCTAGAGAACCGGAAGTGGACTATTCCGATAATGGTTATCTTCTGAAGTCGGCCATTTTTATCGCTGTCCGTGGCAACAGCAGAAATCTCCAACTTGCAAACCAAACAAACAGATTTGGCTTGGCGGTCATCTTTGTTGAACGGATACCGTTCACCTTTTAATCGTTCACAAAAATCTTGTACCGGAAACGAATAAAGTAATTGCCGTTCGTATCGATCCATCACAGAGATCGATGGGCAGCCGAGGTAAAACGTCAAACACCATTGCAAAAAAACACATTCAAGAGCTATATACTATAGAAGGGAGAGAGAGAAAGAAAAAATTTCATTCGATCCATGCTGCATCGACCGCCATCTTTCTTCTTTCACACATAACGCGGGTAAAGCTCTGAAAAAGGAGGATAATCCTCAGTGATAAAGTGCGCGTTCGCGTAATTGGATTTGGCCTGCAAACGTGGAGCGTATTACGTCAACGCAATGGATACCTGGCGTCTTTTGCCACCTTTTGTAGTCGGCCCCCAGGGGGCGCGGTCCAGACGTCATCTTCCTAATGCCTATACCCTATAATAACCGCCCGTGACCATATTAGTTCCCTATAAGGTCTACCTACACACGAGTCCCAAGACGACCGTCGTACACTGGTCGACTTGAATATTTGTGCATTGGACCAAATCGGTTGCGATTCGCTATGAGTTTTAGCCACGCCACCTGGCGACCAAAACACCTTTTTCCAAATCCGCCAAATGGGTGATGGAATTCCGTCAGAGCAATAATCCTGCATTAGGTCCTATGAATTGGGGACCGTCCACAAATGACGCCAAGCTAAATTTGGATTTTTTTACTCCCCCCCCCCTTCCCCCCATCATGTCACACAACGTCTGACCACTTAAACTGCTTTAGAAGAATTAACAATATTTCAACATTAATTTGATATAAATGATATTTGTTCCACAAAATAAGTAATGTTTTACCCCAAAATAACAAACTGATATACTGTAGTACATACTACAACTATGAGTTAAATCATAAACTCGAAAACCAGTATAAGTGTGTACTTCAAGATTATATAAGCCATTTTTAACAGCCTAATTGCAATGATTATTTTGTGTCATTTATATTATTAAATTTTACGAATTATTTTCGCAAATATGTTAAATAAATATTCAATCGTTTTTACAATAAAGCCCCAGAATGTAATTTATATCTTGTACAGTATAAACTGCTACTAATCAATGAAATTGTGCATATTTTCACGTAAGAATGCCTTATTTTCACTGAAAATGCTCATTATAATTTATAAACCACCGCAAACTGATGCTGATTTCAGAAAATTTTACTGCTTTACTTAAATATATATTAACCTTTGCCTCACTTGGACCATTGTGAATTTGAATAGTTTGAAAATGTGTCCATGAAGTTCATTTCAGTGGATCAATAACCGATAACCGGCAAGGCAGAGAGGACATTGATTGATCTTCGCATATACGCATGCAGCTATCCCAACAAGGAAATTGTAGGAAAAGGTAGGAATAGAAAAAAAAATAGCGTGGAAAACGTACTAGAGGAACACATATCTATAGATACACAGAGCGGCAACCTAATCACCTTTGGCAAACATTTGCGCAGCCGAGATGAAGACGCTCTCTTTTCCCCTCCTTGCATTTTCCCATCTACTTTTGTCCTTTTTATACCTACTATACACTCCCCCTCATATGCTGCGGACACGTATATAATATTTCCTATATTGTAAATCACAAGACCGCAGTCCATGCATGCATGCACCTAAAAAAAAAACCACCTCTTTTCTCGCCCAGATCCGAAAACCACTCGCGTTTCATATCCATTAATTTAATGGTGAGTATTTGAACAAGAGGCTGGCATTTTCACTTCCGTCTAAATGCCACGTGCATCGATAGGCCTATTATACGTGTATTATTTAGATATAGAAGTGTATAAACCCCATGGCGATGAAAGTTACATAACGCCACTTCTTCCTACACAATATACAAAACTATATATTGAATAAAAAAAAATCTTTCTAATTTAACATGTCTTGCGTAGTCGCCATTGCACAAGTTCATGACAATATTAGCAGTGAGATTTCACACGCAAGTGATACTGAAACATTACATGGGTTTCATAAGAAAAAGACCGGGCAAAGTATACAAAACTTATTCGCCCATGTATAATATACGCACAGTTGGTTCCGGTTAATTGGGACTTTTGCATATTGCCGCAATTCAGCACAAATTTCCATAGCATTTTTGGGTATGCATAATTAATCTTATATATATAATAACCTATATAATATGCACATTTTGTGTGCTTTGTTCTGTTCATTGACTGTGCATTTTAATAACATAAACTGTATAGGCATGCAGTTAGTAATTTAATGAAATTTTAAATTAACATAATCAAATGCTCGTGTAGTCAATTTAAATGAAATGGGATTCATGTAGCCTAATGAAATGAATATTATTACACTGCCATTGAGAATACACGCGTCTTGTTTTGGTTCCTTTATTTGTGTAATTAAATACCACATTCACTAGATGGTTTTCTATAGTTGGAAGATGCAGTAATTCCCCTTGGGGAATTACTTAGACTAGTGTACATCCCAGAGGAGAAGGGAAAGCCTGGATAGCAATTAATGGTGAATCGATGATGGCAATATGGAAAGGACTCGTTTGATCGGACAAATTGAAAAGGTTTAGCGATCTCGATCCCGATCCCCGAGCGTTTTCATTGGGCCTACTTACAGAAAGAGTAGATATTTATCCGCCAGGGAACCAACCCTATACTACTGCCTAGCTACATACATGCTGTGTGCTGGGCGCCTTTCACGTTTCACATTTATATAGCAGTTCCATCGATTTTGTATAGGTACCGTGCGCAAGTTAAACAGCAACTTATCTATAGAAAAGATTTTCTGCGCGGCCCAAAAATACACAAAAAAATCATAGAGTTTTTTAAAAAAAAAA
>WWPM01005748.1:0-17198 GCA_023279145.1 Glomeris maerens | reverse complement strand
GGCGGCCGCAGCGTCACGACCCAAGTGAACTTGAGGCCACCCGAGGAAAGCGAATGCACAGTTCAGATGGAAACCGAGCCGAGAACCTTCCAACCCGAAGAGGTCGTCCGGAACGCTCAACAAGAACCTCTCTGCGAGATGGTGTCGGAAATACCGGCTGTTGGCAAAAACCTACAGGCTAAGAAAGTTTTTGCTCGTCGAAAAGCAGGCAAAGAAGGTTAAAATTTAATAGAAACTATGGCTCTCAAGTAATAATGTAGAAGCTATTTCCAATGAAGTTTGGATAGCTACTCTTGGTGGTACTACAGTAATTGGAATGTTTCCAAATACATTTTAGTCATGTTTTTAGAGAAATGTTCACTTAGTAGCCAGCGTAAACTGCTTTTGTGGCGAAATATAGGATTTGTGATGTTAAGTAAAGTTGTAGATGTTTGGTGCCCCAATTCAGAAACCAGTGAGACCAGTGACGCAGATTGGAAAGTGAACAATTCACGCACTAAGATGACACGCAAGAAAAAAGCAACAGCTGGGGATGCCAGCAACCCTCGGTGATAAGAAAAAAACTTGCAGAAAATTTTACATAATATGTTGTTTTTATACTAATTTTTTGATTTTATGAGCAGCCGACAGCCTCCACGTAACAGCCGATGGAAGAACTTCCCTTTGTCAGCCGAGAAAGAGTGCATCTCTTTGGATGCTGATGGTAGTGAAGATTCTTGGAATGTTGGCAACAATGATGTAGTAACAGATCAGTCAGATTCCGATGAAGTTATTAATCAGAATGATAACACTAATACAGATCTCAAGGTTAGGTTTAGTCTTAATTGCAAAAATGTTTGTGCTGTAGTTTGAAAAGTTTAAAGTGGAATGTATTTGTTTACGATATAGGGGAAAAATGGTGACAAGAATTTCTCGAAGGCAAAGTCGGGAAAAGTGGGCAGAAAAAAGAAGGGTGTGTCACAGAGCAACGATAGCAGTTTAAGTGAAGTGACGGAAATTGCCAACTTGGTAGACGTGACGATGGCGCAAAATTCGTGTCAAGCCAAGCCGTATTTTTGCAACGAATGCGATGCTCGCTTTTCCTCGAGAGGAAATTTAATAGGCAAGTTTGTGATGTGGTTTAGTTTGTTCGTTTCATAGAACCTGTGGTATTGATTTAAACTAATAAACACTTAATAGGATTTCTTATTGATTAATTGTCTTACATCGTTAGTACATGTAATATATACATTCAAAGGGGTTATAGCAACTGAAAAATGCAGACAAATTTGATGTTTGGAAGTGTGATCTCAACAGAATTGAGTGTTTTACACAATGTTTAAATATTATGTTGACCTAATTATTATGATTTGGAATGTTCTATGGACTTTTATTGTAGTGATTTGATAAACTATGGATAATTATTTTCGCAAGTTGAAAATTTGAGGTTTGGTCTAGTTTATAATTGGCCACTTTGCTTAGTTCATTGCAGGAGACACACTGGAGAGAAGCCGTACACGTGTCCGCAGCCACAGTGTAGTGCCAGGTTCTCGACGAGAGGCAACTTAAAGAGGCACATTAAGACGCATAGTGGAGAGAAACCGTGGCATTGCGCCCAATGTGGGGGATGCTTCACAGAAAAGAAGAGCCTCAAGGTTCATATGAGGAAACACACGGGGGAAAAGCCTTACCAGTTAGTATCTTGTGTCCCACACTACAATTTATATATTTTAGTACGTACAGCTAAATGAAATGTGTGATTCTGTATATTTTCTTAGATGCAATGTCTGTGGGAAAAGTTTTGCCCAAACGGGCATCTTACAGGTTGGATAAATGCTTTTGGTTGTTGGTAAATTTCTTGGAGAAATGGTAATATTGTTAGATGACTGATTTATTTGTGGGCAGACGCACATGGCCATGCACATGGATCAGAAAGAACACCTTTGCGAGCACTGCGGCAAAAGTTTCCGACAAAAATCCCAATTGCGTCTGCACATGATGAGGCACGAAGGATTTCGCAAGTACGAGTGCTTGACGTGTCCGGCAAAGTTCCTCACAAAGGGCAAGTATAATTATCCCGTTGATTTGAACAAGGAATGTGCTTTATCTCTATCAAGCCATCATTATCCCCAACAATGTAATTTCGCTCTTGATTGGGATAATTTCATGTTTACGCAGGTGATTTGGAGCGGCACAACAGGGTTCACACTGGGGAACGGCCATTTGTATGCGAGCTTTGCGGAAGGACCTTCACAAGACAGCAATCGCTGAACGAACACATGAACCGGCACTACGGCATCACGCCGTACCAGTGCAAGTACTGTGGCAAGTGCTTCGCCGAGATGTCCGCGTGCTACAAGCACATCAAGCAGCACGAAAAGACGTGCAACTTCGAGGGCCGCGAAGAACCAGACTGCCATTCGGACACCTCGGAACGCGTACTGACCGAGGCGGCCGACTTGGAGGTTGGCGCGACGGTCGTGGAAGCCATTGAGTCGCCGGGCCCGGAACACAAGTTTGCGGCTCTCGTGCATGTAGGCGTTGGTGATGAAGTTGACGTTGCCGAAACCGAGGTTGTGGTCGACTCCAGGGAGTCGGATGCTTCGAGGGAATCTAGGTCCCGAACCGCGGACTTCACGGCCATCAACTTGTTGGCCTGCGCGTCAAGCTTCCAGCAGACGTTCTGAGTAAAAAACAAAAAAAATAACCTCGAGGTGATTTAATAAGTGTGGTTATACGCGGTGGTTCTTCTGTTAACCGGTTGCCCATTGCAATGACCGTATTTCTTCTCGAGTTTGGTCACAGTTTATTGAAATGAATCAGGTCAAATGTGGAATTTAATAATACATATTCACCCATCCATTATCACTTTACACAGATTGTAATGTATTTCTTGCATTACAATCCTTACTGTAGATAGTTTACAGTGTTTTGTGCTACTGCAAAACTTCAACTGCTCAGTACGATTTTCATATTTTGAGGAGTTTTTTTTTGTTTTTCTTTAATGGCGACTAGTCACGAATGCCAATTTGGATCCGAAACAACACCTACAAAGAAATACTACAAGAATGTAGTCTGTATTCTCTTGAGAGATTCCGTTTTTTCTTCTCGTTTATGACTATTTTTTTGTGTTGCGATACACTTTTTGCATTGCAACCAGTCGCACAATGCATTTACTCGGTACCATTTTGGAAGCCAAATTAAGCATAATAACTCGAATTTTGTAATTAAATTAAAATAGATTGCTATTTGAATAACTATACTCTGTTTTTAAATAGTACTGTATTGAATCCTAGCATGCGTGAGTTACGATGGAAGTTAAAATACATGCGTGTGAATGCGAGCAAAATCACTGCCAAAAGATTGTCATTTTTGCATATAAACATTGTTGAATTTTTCTTAAGTGAAATAATTGGTTGTGTGGATTTCAGTCTCCAGAATTGCAAATCATTTTAAAAAGTGCAATTACTAGGCAAAGTATAAAATCACAAACGCTGCGGTGTACAGTACAGAAGAATTTGAAAGGTAATAATATGTATTAATAGCATTTTTTATGAAAACATTGGTCATTATTGATTTTCCCCTGGAATTTTTATTTTGCTTTTTCACAGAAATATACAGGAGGATGACTGGGAACTGGAAGAAATTGGATGGTCAGTTTATTCGCAACTATTCGGACGCTGGAGCGTAACAAACTACGTAATCCACTACATACAGTAAGTATCTTTACTATACATTGTAATCACTCGAACCAAAATTGCCCTCGTGAAACTCCAGCGTCCATTTTTGGACCAACATTTGTGTCATGTTGTTTCAATGCATCATTGTGCAAAATTGCATATGCCACACAAGAACATGAAATCTTTCCTATATTACGTGCATTTCCACCCTTTGATTTCCGAACTGTGAAAATTAATCTTCACATTCATTTGCACACAATAATATATTAGAGGCTTTGTTTTTTTTAACAAAATAAACGACTAGATAAAAATATGATTCTGAGAAAGGATTAGGTACGTTAAGTCATCTTAAAGCTGCCATCGTCACGATACAGTTCTCCGGTGACGGGATACGAAAATTCTAAAAATGAACTGCAAGAACAGTACTACATACTTAGTTAAAATGAACCAGGTAAAATTGAGTATGGTATGTACGTGATATGGAAGAATGGATCTATATACACACATCTAATACACACAGTTAAAACTCGATATACGTAACTGAACTCATTGGATTCATTTGTATCGAAACACAAAAGTCAGACTTATAAATAGTCAAATACTAATTTATAATGGACATAAAATGGCTGTTCAGCAGTTTGTTTTGACATCTACATCCAATCCACATTATATAAGTTGTTTTCACTGACCAGATTATGTTTCTGTCATAATCAAAAAATACTTTTAATCATGAATATGGTGTTTGATAATATTAAATGCAGCCAATTAAATTTCATGGATTTTTTTTGCTTTCATTTGAAATACATCTGCATTTTAAAGGTAATTATTTTTTAAATCTGCTTTTTGAGATCATGCAATGTTTTTATTTAACCCTGTAATTTTCAGGTATCGCAACCCTGAAAATACCTTCGTGTTAAATATTTTGCAGTTATTATTCACTGCTATATTTTTGTTCCACTCACTTTGTCATTCGAATATACAAAACCCATTTGTCTTGGAATAAGAATACTTTCTTTCCTAGCAAATTTAAGTACAGTAAATAAATAATATATACATAGTAATATATATACATTACAAGGGTTTGCGACCTGATTTGTTGTGAATACGGTGAAACAGGAATGCATCTGGTTTTTCATCATAGTGAGTGCGCGAGGAAAAGGGCTCTATGGACCTCGGCAGGGAGGATTCAGTGTGCAGTGAAAGATTTCAAACTTCTACTCTTGCTACGTCTTAATAACTGTTAAGTCGACTGTAACTTCTCTTGGCGTGCCCTTGGATTTCTTCGTTGCAATGCTGGCCGAGAAGCAACAACTTGGCGCGCAGCCTGTCGCAGTTGCCGAAACCGTACAGAGCTGTGTAAAGGGTCTCGGGAGAAGGGGCCTTCTCTTCGGTAGGCAAGTCGGTCACCCCTATCCTGTGCTTCTGGACTGCTGCTGTTATGTTGTCTAGGACCGTTGTAAACCTCAGCAAGAACTCTTCGTCCACTACAACCTGGTCAAGAAGTTGCAAGAGGACGGATGGTGCCTTAAGGGTCGAACATATTCAAATAATTAATAGCAGGACAAACCAGTTCCGTATTTACGCATCACTGGAAACTGGCAAAGTTGATGTCTACCTGCGCGGCCAACAGGTGTGGGACCATAGAGGGATTGCAGGAAAGGTTGACGAGAAGTTTGCAAGCCTGAAGCCGAACGGTGTCCGTGCCCCTTTCCAATAGACGGAACAGCACGTGCAATGCCCGGGTGTACCTACCGTGCCATTCCGGCAGAACGGCCAAGTTAGTTAGGGTTATTAGTACGGGCAGCAAGACGGTGTCTTCGGTATCCATAGCAGAGCTTTCCATGCGGTCGATTAGGGAGCGGATGCAACCCTGCTCCGCAAATGGGCAAAAAGAAAAGTTTTGTGTTGCGGTTATGTGATTTTGTAAAATGGGAAGAGACAGGGTTGCTACCAAATCCGTAGAATCCATTTGCCATAATAGTTTCAAATATTCGCATTTAGTGTGATTTTCAAATTCCTTTAGTTTTACAGTCTCTGCATGTTGGCAGCAAAGCCCCGATAGTTATTTTTTAATTTAACCTTCAATTCTCTCATGTTATCCTTGTTTAAAGACAAGTTCCCCACTGCTTGGATAGCTGCCATCTGCGCCTGTTGACTGCAGTTTCTTCCGCCTACAAGTGCATCGAGCACCGCCAAGCATCCGGCTTCTCTCAGATAGTCCTGCATTATATGTAAGCAACATACAAAAGTGTCAATATTCTAAATATATTGCTAGAATCGTTCCCCTGAGTTGGAAATTATCATGTTCATTTAAAATGCACCATCATCTCCACTATGAAAATCACCACAACATTTATTGCGATGGTTTCTGGTGGTCCAGTCTATTGGACTCGTAAACACTCAAACCTTTGCACTAGTGCATAATGGTCCTTAGCAAAAATTCTCTAATTTATACATTTATTTATTTACGCTGATATTATGCCTTTGATTTGAAACGAAAACCAATAATAATTCTTTAAATTGAAAAGGTTTATTGTTTCTATTTATACAAAGAATACAATTATAAATCTAACTGTAAAATGAATACGATAAAATAAATTTAAGTTTTGGAGAAATGATGTTTCATTTTTGATACAATGAAATATGAAAACTTGGGCATTTTTTACTTGTATGTCAGAGCAATTTGGGTACTGTCATAACAAGGAATGTGTTTGTTATATAATTTCATTTGTCTCGAGTCCTCATTACCCCGTTTATTTTAATTTTAACCCCGCTTGGGGTAATTTACCCCAAAATTCTTTAATAGAAATTTTGAACAATGGAGATCCGCATTTGATGTTACTATACCATATCCGTATCTATGATTTGATGGTTGTAATGAAACAAAAATGCACTAATTTCAGCAAACTGCACCTGATTGGCAGAGAAAGCAGCGCAGTTGGTGATGGTGGTGAGGGTTCTGAGAAGGAGGTTCTCGTCTCTGGTGTACATGAGGGCCACGAGGCTCTGGGCCTCGTGCGGCGTAAGCACGCGGCCACTGTCGTACAAACCATCCAGCCGTTTCCTCAGAGTCTCCTCGGAGTCCTTCAGTAAAATATGAACCTCGGTGATCTGGTGCGACGAGCCGGCATCTTCGCAGTCGTGAAGCCGCTGCCGGTTCAGGCTTCGGCGCGTGGTCGAGTTGGACTTGCGGCGCGGCACGGAGTTAGGAGACGACGGCGGCGAATGGGACGTGATGCTCAGGTTCTCGGCTGAACGGCTCACAAAGTGGTGCACGTCGACTGGGCTCAGGATTCGAGGTGAGCTCCACGGAGAGCTCTGCAGGCTACGCGGTCTGAAGAATGGCGAGTGGCGCACGATGATGCCCTCTTCGCCAAACTGGCGCGCTCGCAGGTTCAGCTCGCGGATCCTCTCTTGAACGGACAGGGGCCTGAGGACGCCGCCGTTGGCACAGTCTAGGTTGCCCAAAAGCAAATCTGTCTGGCTGGCCACACTCAGGCGACGGATCGTGCGAAAAGGCCTCCGCGCCGAGTCGTCCAAGTCGTCGTCTGAATATGGAAACCAACGGCTCGGCTCGGAAGCTCGCGTGCGCTTAACTTTCAAACCAAAACCAAATCAAGCGAAACAAAGGAGCCAACCAAAGTGTAAGAATGCCAATTTTATTACAAAACCAAAGAAATGCTGTTGTATTGTATGTATATGTAAACAGGTAAAAAAATGAGTAGATGCTGGTGCGCACTGGCAACGCTCAATCCCTATCTTGATACATGCCAGAGTAGAATCCCAATTAAGACTGTTTGTCTTTCATATGTTCCAAATGGTCATACATTTAATAGTGACATCAAAAAATTATTTTCAGAACTTTTTTGATTACACGCGAGACCAAGGAAAATATAGTTTGTATTATTGATTAAACTGAGTAGCTGCAAAATCAGTTTATTATAATCGAGTGGGTTTGATTTCTTCTTAATTTAAACAATTCAAGCCATACAAATTTCAAACAGAAATGAGATTTTGAAATCTGGATTTTTATCCATATAATTCATACTTAAATTTAGTTGGATTCATAATTTACATTTGGATGAGGGGAAGAGGATAATTACCTAGCTATACATGAATTGATTGCCACAATAGTGTTGAGTCAAATTCACATTTGGACAACATGCAATCATTTGTGCAATAATCGCTCTCCATGGAATCATGCGAATGGTTATTGCATTTATGACGTCATCCAAGGTTCGTCCTTCATAGGGTGTAGTAAAATCGTGGTGACTAATTACCCGCATTAACAAATAGTTTTATCCGGCAAATTAGCCTATATTGAAACACGCCTTCCTGTGACCTTGCAGACAGTTTTAATGTTTTCCCGTATTTTTTGGAGGGCGCTTTAATGCGGCTGCAAAGAAAGATGATCGTGGATTGCAGCAATGAGATTTGAATGCTTTGTACAGTCAGTATACGAATCCAATCGATGCAGAGAGTTTAGGTGAAGGGGTGGGGCGTTGCCGGTGTCGTTGTAAAAACGAGTGAAAAAACGGCAGAAAAGCAGAGAAATACATCTTGGACAGAGTCGGTTGATAGAAAATCGTCGCAATGAGATTGAGAATTGCAATGGTGTGAATTTACCTTCGTTAGTACGGCCTCTACCTCGCCTGCAAACAGCATTGCGCACGACGCTGTACGAAACATACGCGAAACCGGCGAAAATTGCAGAACACAATGCAACGCGGCTCACTGTTTTATCACTGGGCGTCGCCATTTTTCGCCAAATTTTCCCGTAAAAGTGACAAAAGCTATGTCCAGAAAACCAGCGATCACGCCGCAGGTCAACACTGTCTGCAGGCTTTTCTGCCCGCTCTTGTCATTGGTCGGTCGCCCAAGATGTCGGCTGCTCTCATTGGTCGTGACGTCATGTTGCATGGTTTTACATGCACCTCAGCCGATCGATCATTTACGCGCATTTACATGCAAAATGTCATATATTTATTACTCAATGCATTGTTCAGCTTAACGAAAAGCGTGACAAATTCCTGGAAATTTACATTGGAAAAAAATCGTCATTTGCTATTTTTCCTGTACAGTTCGCATTAAAAAAATACCGACATTGTTGACAAAATTCTAAATTTATTATATATTCTTTGCAAAAACTTGCATCATGTGCGATACTCATTTCATAATTTTTGAAAGAATGCAGTACAATAACGAAAAAAGCGCGAAACGCTGTGGGGGAAAAACTGCATCGCCGTCGCGGTAGCAGTAAACAGTTTTCTTCAGCTGTTGTGGTAGCGGCTACGTGTGTTGCTCTAGAGAGCAGTTATCAATGTAGCACTGTAGAGCATTCCAAATTGTGACGTCATCATGGTGCCTTCGTCGCCGACCCAAAACGTATGGTGACGTCATCAAAACGCCTTGTCCGCGATTGGCTCACGGGAAAGATAGTTCCATAGGTATGGCCTGAGCATGTAAAGGCCAGGGGGGGCTCGTTCCCTCTTCCCGCCAAAATGGATTGTCCCCGTGACGTCATTGCGGAGCATTTTCGAATGTCGAATTTCGAATGTCTTCTGTCGAATATCGAACTATCATCGTGTGATTTTCATCGTTTTTATCATAATTGAGGTACAGGATATTAAGGTTGCCTATTATGGTGCTAAAACTATTTTTCCAAACTTTGTCCAACTATTAGTTGAAAATAAAGGATTTCAATTTTGGCTGCCATTCAAAATGAATAAATGGAGCCTATGGGAGGATAAAAACGCTTCATGTATTGGACTTGGATTTGTGTTAGTCCGCCGCCTATTTACCTAAACTATCAGATAAAATGGCGGAAAATTCTTCAGTTTTAAATCTATTTTTCCCTTCAAAGCGATTCGGACAGCTGGAGTTCGTATAATTGGAGTCCTAGTGTACATTAAAACATATCACAAAAGATTAGTTAAGAATATTGTGGAATTATTCTAACAAATTAGTGGAACTATTTCTTATCGCCGATGACGTCAGGCCTGATCACGCCCTCCCATAGGCTCCATTGATTATAGACTATAGTTTAAAAAAGAAGGGAAAATGTGAAACAATGCAACGTTGGTGAATGAGGTGCCCTATGCATAAAAAACACCGAAATATTTTTCTCCATATCACATAATTCGCAACATTGGAATTTGGAAGAAACCTTGGTACCGCCCTATTTACTAACCTTGGGTACCGCCCACTTGACGCGTCACTGCGGACGCAGTGCTACAGCCAATCACTGTTCGACAGAGGAATGAGCCAACCTGTATACTTCTAATAACCTTGTGTAAAGGCATGATGACGATGATGTCATCATAGTGCAATCGCGCAATCGGACGTTGAACTGCTATCACGTGTCATCGAAAGAGAAGAACAGAAAACTGCTGTGAAGGTTGGCGATCGCTGTGAAACTGCTACCAGGGTAGGTCTAAAATAATAACAATATAAAAACTACAATTAGAGCTTTAATCTAGAAAGTAATCTCTTGGGAAAAGCGGTTTTTCTTTCGAATTTCGAACGTAGTAAGTTACAGAATGAGCTAGAATGGCAAGGTAGAATTATGCCTAAAGCCACATTTTTTCACAAAGCACCCTAATTATTAATATATCGTTTAGAATGGGAACAAAATGCGTGTGAAAAACATGGAAAAACATCGTGCGAATAATAAGAATAATAACAGATGCCGTTTTCCTGGTGACTGGTATTGTGAAATTTTGCATTTTCAAACTAGGAATTGACATTGCATGAGAAAATGGTAACAAAGGCAGTCAGTCAGTCAGTGAGTGAAGCCACACAAACCTCTTATTATTTTCTTTGTATTTACCAAGGATGCGCATGCAAGCTGTCGTGATTTCCTTTTTTTTTTCTCCGACATTTTTGCTTTGTTCAAACCGTCCAAGTTCAAATACACTATTATCATTCCGTCTCTCAGACTGAATGTTAGAATACATATTTTATAATTATACACCAAGTGTTATTGCGCAACAAGTGACAGAATTAATTAATTAATTAATGGGGTCCAAATGTGAATTATAGCATTACAGCTGATTCTGAATTTTCTTCATAATATTCAAGCTGTGAAATATAGAATCATATTTCTGATTCCAAATCTTCGAAAAAGTAATTTAATGCAATTGTAGTAATTTATTAGACTAAATATACAGTATATATGTAGTATCCTTCAATTTGGCAAAATATTTCAGCTTTTGTTTATTTAAATAACAAATGGTTTTAAGGAAACCATGAAACTGATGAAAAAATTTTTTTTGTTTGTTTTTTGTCGCATTAATGTGTTTTCGACATAATTTAATTGATTTTGCGGTGGAGCTTCACGAGACATGATAAAGTGGTACGCAAACAATCCGCTAGATGGCGCTAGCTGATCAATAGATTTGCCAAAATCGGCTAGGATGTTGATACATTCTTTGTGAAATGCAATGTAAATTGTATATTTCTTGTTCGCATTGTTTCCAGTTTATTAATTTATGTAGGAATTGTTTTAAGCAAGAGTAGATACAAGCTATACTGTGTTAATTCCATTACAGTGGCGCCATCTACGTAGGAATTTATATTTATCACAACTTCCTGTTGAATTCAACATAAAGTGTGCTGGTACAAGGCCCTGGATGGTATTGAACCTATGTAGCATATGTCATTGCCTTGGAAGTTTTATAACTTAGCATAGGCTATTACTATGTTAAACGAACCAATATGGAAAGTACATCCATTTGTGATCCATTTTCTGCATGGTCATTTTATTTCAGAATTAATGAATGTGCTGTTGATTAATACCTATTTTGCGCAGTGAATTCAGGTGGCGCCATCTATGCTTCGTGAAGAGAAACAAAGAATTTCGTATAAAATTTGTTGTAATTCGGAGATATTAGTTGCATTCCACAAAGGATACAAAAAGCCAGGTTTAGATACTGTGTACCTGTGATTCTGAGTTGCCCACCAGGTGGTGCATTTTTAATACAGTCAATTATACCGGTTTGCCGCATGGTGGATACCGTATCGAGAAAACGCCAGATTTGTTTCATCAATATCAATAGTACATCATTTGAGATCAAAACATTAAATTCGAACACTTATATGGAAATTGCATATTGAAATATGTACTTCGATACAGTGCTGTATCGAAGTTCGTATCCGTACCAATAATCGGCACATGATTCAGCATCAAAATTTCGGTATTAGTGTTCTGTTCTCTCACTATTGGGATCGAAAATGCGCCACCTGGTAGGCAACCCAGAATCACAGGTAGACAAGTGCCTATATAGACCTGGTTAGTACATAGTGTATCCTTGATTCAGTGTTTCTTTCCATATGTTATAAAAGTGGAGTTCGTTCAGTGTAGGGTTTGTGCGATTGATTGCTACTGAGGAAGGCGGGGCTTGATTTAAAGAAATGGGCGTGGCGTTGCCGTGGAGGCAAAGCAAGAGTGGAATCGTTGCAGTTTTTTGCTCAATGGATGCTCGCATTTTGATTTTGATTTAATCTGGCCCGAGATTGCGTCGTGTGTGTGTGTGTGTGTGTGTGTATTTGATGATGATGTTGGGTTTAGGGGTGTTGGTGTGGGTGTGGGTGGGGCAAGGCAAGATTGAGGATGAAGATGGTGGAGAAGGAGAGTATTTTTTTGTTGTTGGCAAGGGGGAAGAGCATTTTTCGCTCGAGTAATCACGTTAATGATATTTGAGTAAAAAAATCAATCGTCAGAAATCTGGTGACGTTTTTAATTTAATTCGTCGATTTCTTTGAGTAAACGCATAAGACGTCGAAAAAACTGAAACTCGCGAACAAAGAGTTGGATGACCTATTTCTTGGGGTGATGATGTAAAAAGTTAAAGAGAGGAAAAATAAGGGAAAAGTTTGTGCTGAGGGAAATAAATGGGCGGAGAATGAAATCAGGACAGCGATCTGGAAATGTACTTAACAATTACTGCATTATTATCATTATCTCATTGGATCCAATGACTGTTTTTTTACGGAACAGCAGTGATTTTCGGTGATTATACTAATTACTACAGCAGTATTTAGTTATCTCTCGAATTAATTGTGCAGTGTTATCGAATTTAAAGTACAAATACTGCATGTGGTTTTGAGGGCAGTAAAGGTTATTGGAAAAGAAGGGAAAGTTAAGCTTTTTGGAGGGCAATATACTACACATAATTTATATTTTAAAAATTGATTATAGGCTGTTTTCAATGAATATGGTTATTTACAAATGATTTGATTAAGTTATAAAAATAAATTTTGATATCTTTTAAAACATGGAAACATTTGGCTAGTTGCACGGTTTTTGAATTAGTTTACTAAATTTTCTACACTATATGACATTTTAAAAATATAGTCTGCTAAGACATTTGCTATTTGGCGTTGCTTTAAATTGACATTTGTTAAAATTGGGATGCATTTAGTTGGCATTTTTGATCTGAGATTTTTTTACTGTCAACTAAAATAGTGTCATGTATTTGAATATGATATATTTTAATCAATTAAACGTTTCTGACATTTTATAATTGATAAAACATTTCTATGGCATTTTTTAAATACTGATTTCTTTGACAATTTCAGGATTTATAAAGCCTAATTGTGTAGTTATATTCAGTTTGTGGTATACGAGTATCTGATTTTTTGTTATCCAAATTACGCATGTGGTGAAATACTGAAAATATGTAATTGCACTCCATCTGGTGATGGCAGATGAAACCACAATTTGACAGTCTTTATAATGTTGAAATGGCTCATTTGATTTTGTCCACGTGCAATGTTGGTTGTTGCATAAAAGATACAAAAGTAAATTATAAAGACTTGAAATTTCTATGCACTTCAACTTTGAGCTTCTGGTTTTTACCGCCAGAGGGTGCAAACTTATACATTGTGTATCACTTATCGTCAATTAGTGGAAAATGTGTGGGCAAACTTGAATGAAGACATAAGCCTATATCGTATTTGCTTTATGAATTGGAGGTATAAAAGCAAATATAGACTGTCAAATAAACAAGCTAGTTTTTTTTATTGTTGGGCTGCGAAGAATTACATATGCTGTATAATATTCCTGTGGAAAAATGTGTTTTATATGGAGGCATATATTGTATTGAATTATTGGCGAATGTGTGGATTTTGTCGTCGTTGATTTTATTTTGCGGTCGGCTTGTTTGCGTGAATTGAAAACGGTCACATCTCCACAATCGATCAAATGTGTATGGGATTTAGCAGTGGCAATTTAACGCTCTATAAATCTAAGCAATCGCTTTTCAAATCGCTAAATTCGTCCAAGAATTATCGACTTCTCTGCGGTGACGCCATTTTTCTCACCAAATCCTGCCCAAAGAGCCGTGTAAACGGAAATTCCCTCCCCTTTTCTGGCCAAAACGCAAGCAAACCAGAATTCAAAATCAAGTGAATTTTCACTTTTTTAATATGATAATGCTGCAGCTATAAATCTGAAAATCAAATGTGCTAATGTCTAAGATTCTTCACTGTCATTTTGATGTCGCTTAATTGTGACACCAACTATACTAGCACTATGTCTGTTTTATTTATCAATGACTTTGCGAAAACTTTATAGAAATTCACCCAATTTGGTAACAATATACCTGAGTATGTTTTACATCTTGGCAACGAGTTATTAAAATAGATGGCATGAATTATACAGTAAAATATGAAATCGTTTTAGTTTTGAGATGAAATCGTTTTAAAATCATTTGTTTTAAATTGAAATTTTAGTTTTGAAATGAAATCGTTTTAAAATCGCTTTCAATTGAAGTCTTTTTTTAAATGTACTAGTAAAATGTTTCATTTGTTGAATTATATTTTGTTAATGTTGGAAATTTCGAATTGGCGGGTTTGGGCCACGTGGTATTACTCGGCCACGTCTCCACCACCGTGCGGGGAAGCCACCGCGCACAGGGTTCGGGGGCGTTGTCTGCTCTGCCAGACCGTGCGGGGAAGCCGCCGCGCACAGGGTTCGGGGACGTTGTCTACTTTGCCAGAATACTCGCCACACTCTTCTTACCTTTACACATCTGTTTACCGAGTTTATTAGTTACAAGGAAACATTTTTTATCCTAAATTCAGTAGCTGGAATCGAATATGGAAAATAATTTTGCTTATAGAAATCAGTTAAAACTATTAATTACTAAAAATAAATAGAAATAATTTCAATGATATGCATGCGTACTTTTATTTAGGAGGAGAATAGGAGTTAAGTCCCTTTCATGAGAACTTATGGGAAATTTCGTATTTTCGGTTTTGGAAACAAACTCATCCAAATTGTTTTGTTAGCATTTCATAAAATTGGAGGGTGTCCATGGGACTTGGACAACAAAATCCTTCCTAATAAAATTAGCTGAATTTGTAACTTTTTAATAAATTTAAAAAAAGTGTTTTTTGGTGTTTCATAAGTACATGTCCACTATTATTTTTACATCGCTTTTGACATTTAATAACGAACATGACCAATCATTTTTAAAATTACTTTTAACAAAATATTTTGCATTGAAATTAATATTAAAAAATTATTGATTTCATAATTTCAAATGGCATTTCTCTCATGTGATAAAGAATTAAATTAATCCTTAAGTTCTGATACAGAGTATTGCTTTCCACCCTCGTAGACCAAGTTCGTAAATTGGAAATCATTGAATAGAAACAACCAATTTGGTCAATCAAATGCGTTTAATTCTTTATCACAGGAGAGAAATGCCATATCTGAAATTAGAAATTATGAAAACATGAATATTAATTTCAATGCAAAATCGTTTGTAAAAAGTAATTTTAAAAGGTAGTGGTCATATTGGTTATTGAATGTCAAAGCGACGTAAAAATAATAGTGGACATGTACTTATGAAAGAAACACCTAAAAACACGTTTCTTGTTAATTTACTAAAAAGTTACAAATTCTGTTAATTTTATTTGGAAGAATTTTGTTATTTACATTCATATGTCTCCTCCTTGATATTCCCTTCCAGAACCCTAGCTGAGAACTCGAAATACTACACAGAATTACAGCCAGGCCCCGAACCCGGCCCGGGCCGGGCGGCTTCCCGCACGATGGTGGAGATGTGGCCGAGTAATACCGGAATTTCGTGAATAGCGCAAATATTTCCCCTCGCGGAAATAACAATTTTGTGGTGCTGGAGAACGGCAAGACAGCGCGGATATTCACCCGCGCAAAATTGTAGTCACGCCCTTCGGGATGAGAACAATTTTCCCGCGCAAAATGAGACACGCCACAGACCGCCACTTGGCTTAACCCCACGTTTGCACCGGGCGGCTTTCCCGCGCGGGCGGCTTCCCCGCGAGGTGGAGACGTGGCCGAGTAATACCGGGCCAGGTATACTGGAGGGTTTATTACATTGGGACTTCTTCTTCTAAATTGAGTCGTTATATACTAATTTATATAAAACTGCTCACGTTTTCCTTCTGGCAAATTTGTTTTCACAAACACAATTAGGAAACCGATAAAATGCTTTTTTTGGTGTATATAGATTCCTTACTTTTGGCTGTTTACACAGACATAAATATACATACTGCATGTTTTCCCACTTTTAGAAATTGTATCCGAAACTCACCAGCTTAATAGTGCAAGAAATGGCCACCAGGGCTGCGGCCCTTTTCATGCGTCTCTATATACAGGGTGGTGCAAAAAATAACACTGCACTTAATTGGTAAATTTCAATAAGCATGTATTTGAAATACAAATGTCTATTGATTCACTTAATTTTGTATTCAAAATGTAATACCTTTCTTCCTTAATCTGGGTCATTAATTTTTTTGTCTTTGCCATCCCTAACAAAAATTTTAGTATGTCAAATGCATGTGGCATGCATGCCGCATGGTTGTCAAACTGCAGATAGCTGTAGCATGGCTGTGCGGTGCATGTATGCAATAAACTTCAATTTTAAGTATGCAAAATGCATGCCGTATAACTGCAATGTGCAGACCTGCAACTTGCATGCATTCAGCAGGTATGCTGCAGCCATGCCATGTGCATACTTGCCTTTCACTGGTTTGCATGGCTGCAGCAAGTGTGTGCCTTGCAGCCATACTACAGCTAAACATTAAGCATTTATACATGCATATCGCACATGCGCGAAATGTTAGAAAACGTTCGAAATTCGAACAGCCAACTACTTCGAATGTTTGGCTCTATGGTTCCTTGGCTCCACATTAACTTCCCAAATTCTTGAAAAGTAGGAGTTGGTTACATGGGAATTGAGTGGAAGGATAACCTACTGTTGCTTATGAAGCACAAATCCTCAAAATTGTAATAATAATTTCCATGATCACAGAATGCAGATCAGGTTAGTCTGTGCATAGAATTTTTAATAAACTATAATTCGATTAGAAATTTTAGATGAAAATGATTTTGTGTACTTATACATATTAATACACAATTACAGGCTGCAGTACCTTACAGCGAAGCTGAGTTTGATGTCTATTGAGAGAATGGAAGATTCATTGAGTTTAGAGAGGAAGGGATAAAAACACTTACTAAATTGAGAATAGATTGGTAATTGGTAATTGGTG
>WWPM01005744.1:0-12206 GCA_023279145.1 Glomeris maerens | reverse complement strand
ACTTTGATCGGCTGTATCTCGATTAATAATGGGTCTAAAAATTCGTTCGATTAACCCAAATAAAGAAAATTCAATGCTCTACAACTTTGTAATGCAATAGAGTGCTCAAAATATGCTTCCTTTATGAGATAAAAGCAAAAGACTGAAAAAAGGGTAAAAAATTTCGAGGTTTTCGCCCCCCTCCAAGTTAGCACAGGGTTCTTGAGGTCAAAAACTTAGGATAGACATCTTAAAGTACCCCTAGACCACCTGTAAAAATTTCACTAACTTCAGAATACTTTCCAGGTAAAAAGTGGATATCGACTGGACTAATATGCGTTGTCAGTTTTTGGAAATTCTGAAGAGCTACCGAGATACGACATCAATTGTGCCTTGTTAAATTCGTTTCGTATCCGATCAGAAGTGAGCGATAACCGCGTGAATCCCGGAGGACATCGATATATCGATAACGTATAAGATGCAGCATGACGCACAGACCGTGAAAAGATCGAGTTGAGAAATGTTAGTTCGTTGCATTGTTTTTGGCTGCTTTTGAGTAAATTGTCTGTTATCAATGAGGGAAGTATCGAAATCGAAGCAGGAACCTGTTTTCTCGATATTCAACGATAATCGATGTTGCGAATGCACAGTTCAAGCCTTTCTTGTATACCGTGACGTCATTTCATGAGCAAACGCGCATAGCGCCGTCTGTTGGAGGGAAAATGCATAATCGAAAAAATCGTATATCCGTTCAAATTTCGAAAAAATTGAATGATAACATCTCAATCCTTAAGTGTTGTAGTATTTATTACCTCAGTCAGTTTAAAAACAATTTTATGCCATCTCATGAACTTTAAAGCTCAAGTATGCTTCAATGTAAACATTCAGCATAACCCGTTCATTCACCAAGTTATTGGAAACTTGTGTGCTTCAAACTGGGATTGTGTTTGGTTTTATGGAAACTTAAAGTTAACCGGCTAAAAGCTTGATAAAAAAAGTTGCGAAACTGCAAGATAATTGAATCCTTAAATGTCTTGGCCAATATTTTTCATACTAATATTGATACATGTTAGAATATTAAACCGATGTTTCCGCAAAAGCGATATAATAAAATGTGATGTATTAAGGTGAAAATCATTATGGAAAAAGACAATTCAAATTTAGATTAGATCTAGTTCAGGCGCGTTTCGCTTCACAGTTTATTAGTAAAATTTATTGATGGAAAACCATGTCAACAATGTTCCACAAGCATATCAAGGGACCGTGAGTTTCGATAAAGCTCAAAAGAACCAGCTTTGACTCAGTTCTTAACCATCCTTCACATTTTTTGCACCATTTCCAGTCACTACCCCAATCTTCGTACCAATTTGATGGGTGTTCACAACTACTGAGTAACGACAATTCTGAAGTCTGTCCAACAAAGTTGACCTATAGCCAACCTTTCTGGAACAGGCGTGAAAATTAGTAGCATGCCATTCAATGCGAAGAGCTCTGTATACATCATAAAAGATAGGACAACTTAAAATTGTCCTTGATATCAGTGATTCAGCTGAGCAGGAATGAAATACCCTTAGTACACGTACTTGTCACAGTAACTTCATTAAATCTAGATTGTAAGGTTGTTTCACTATCATCTGACGTTCACATATGCTCAGAAATAAATCACTTCTGGCAGGGAAATTTGAGCACAATTTATGCATCGAAAAAATATCGCAACCTACTTGGCCAATTAACTACAATTTTGTTTCAACAAAGGAAAGTCATGCATGACGCGCATCAAATTTCAGTCAGTTAATTTTTGAAATAAATGATTTCTCCAACATTATTTTTTTTAACAACCCTGTGCCATTAATTAATTAATTAATTACTTCAGGAAGGTCTTAGATTTATTAAGAAACATACTTTTACTTAATTAACATGATATACGCTTTCTTTTCTGAAGTTCTGCAATTTGCTAAACTTATAAATAGCAAATGTTTATAATGGGCAACTTTTCACGCTAGATACCCTGGATCCACACATGTAAATTATACTTGAAAAATTAAGAGTTTGATCTACCGGGTAACTGAGTGGCTCTTCTGCTACCTTCCACAACATACCACATACTTCAATCTACAATTCTGAATAAGATGTGCTGTGTCTCCTTGAGATATCTTTTAAACAATGTGTGATACAAAAAAGAAAAGTAAACTAATTAAGTTGGTTGTAATCGGGTGTTCATGATTTTTTGTCCGGCAGTGTATACGTATACGCACACGTATAGGTACTGTACGTAGCACCGATAACATATCTCAACTATTTGTTACAATATACTAGTAGTAGGTTAGTTCAGCGAAATAAGTAATATCTGCACCTCCTCTTGATCGCTGAAACAAAATTTGTTTTCTATTTACTTTTAAGGCCCCAAAAAGTTAATTAATAGATTCCCGTCCGGAAATCGGCGAAAATGGATGCGCGCGCGCGGATTTTATTTTTATTTTTTTATTTTTTATTCTAAATTGCTATTATTTGATCGCGAAGTGGCGCTGAAACCTCGTCATGAAGCCCTAGCCCTGATCATCATCACGAAATCTCCAATAGTTTTGCCTATAAAACGATCTGACTCGCGTTTTTGTGTGTTATTAACGCGGACATGGAGTAGTGTTTTTGCTTTTTCAGCCGTATTTTAGTGAATAAATTTTTTTGCTTGAAAAAAAAAAAACGGTGCGCGCGGGGACGGGAATCTATTAATTAACTATATGGGGCCTAACATTAAATCGACGGGAAGTTAATTACACTACGAAAGGAACTGAAAGGAACTTAAGATTTGATGCATTCAGCCTCGGGGATTGTAACAGAGTGATGCTGCGGGCAATCTTTGAACTACACATTCTACTAGGAGTAATTAATTTATCCAATAATTTTTAAAAGCAATGAACCAGAGAAGAAAAGCGTATCCAATGCCAAGTTGAGAACTGTACTCACCACTGTCAGTATAACATTGCAACTTCAAGCCATCACCATCTCGCAATGTAATCACGTCTCCGATCTCCTTGTTGGCGTCGTCCCTAATCCGGACTTCCCTTGGGGGCTCTAGTAATGAATGACAACGAGAACTAGGCAAATTTAGACAAAACTTGAAAAAAAGAGAAAACCTGCGCCAGCGCACACGACACGTCCATCTCAAATACTGTTGCAACTCGAGCACAGAGCAGATAGACTAAATAAATATATACACAAGTACACATGTGAATTGTAGCCGTCATTTAATTTACGCAAGCTTATTAAATTCATTATGCTATACGTGCATGCTAACGCTCATCGCCGATACATTTGTATATGCCCATTTGCTATTTTGTCAATTTCCATTTTAATCACGTCGAATTTAAAGTATCATTTTAAATAGCTTATTTATTCACGATATTCGCAACCTGATTCCTGAAATAAATAAATTAATGTCTGCATGACCCAAATTCCGATATTGGGCGAAGCATCCAGATTGGAGATGACAGCATTTTTTTAAAATAACAAAATAATTATGACGGTTTATAAATACATCTTCCTTATCTCAACGTCAATATTGTTTCGCTAAAATGCATGATTATGGCATGCAACAAATATTTAATACTGATAGGCTATTTGAAATTGTTAATTATTCAGGTAGACCTGGCAGGATCGACAAAGGATGCAATCTCACCCAATGTATAAATTACATATACTGCCCGTCAAATTGCGCTTAATGGCGCGCACCTAGTCGGATTTCATAGGAAAAGAGTTAGCTTACCGATAACATCCAGTCGGACACGTTGATTGCGTGTTGGTGATTTTTGAAAATCCACGCGACACCGGAAGATGCCAGAGTCATCAGGTAGAACTGGGCGCAAAATTAGATATGCTGGTGATGGCGTCATCGTGAGCTCTACTTTTCTGCCACGGGCATCTTTGAAACTATAGCTGTTATTTGCTGCTGCTTTGCTCCTCAAATCCACACTAACATTGATTGACATGCAAGAAACCCAAAATAAAATAATATCATTAATTATATTAAAATATAAAAAAACACGATACAAATATAATGCAGATTTCTGCGTGAAATTGAGACGTCGTCCTCAGTATGTACAGTCGATGATCAAAACTGTCTCCCTCGTATTTGTATTTTTTTGACCGACTTCCGGTTGGCCGATTCTGATTATTTTTTGCCCAAAATTAGGATGTTCAGTAAGGTTTGTAAAAAAGCAATCATTTCGATTTTTGGCCCATTCCAAATTTGGCAAAGGGCACTTTTGTATATCTCCGCAATGGGTTGGGATAGATTAAAAATTTCAACGGATTCTGAATCGGCTTTTAAAATTGTTGGCTAGAAAAAAAAAATCAGGAATTTTTCGTGTTTTTTGAAATTATTAAACTAAAAAAACTGTTGAAATATAGTATCCTGATTTTTTTTTTCTAGCCAATTTTTTGTACCATCTGGAAAAAAAAGCATTTGCAACAATAACCGTTCAACATAATTCTAACCATTCTTTTCTTCAATGGATTTGTTACGAAATGCAGTAGTAAATAATTGTTAATTTAATTACCAAATCGAATTATACATACTGTATACTTTGATAAAAATGCATCTAGCTACGATTTAACTAAAAATATTCATACACGTATAGGGTCTCAAAAATTATGCATCAAGTCGAGCTATACATTTAAAACGATTCATAATTTGTAGTTTTTATAAATTCCAGTTTTGTGCTCTAAGTTGATATCTTAATTAGTACGAACATCTGGCAAGGAGCATAGGCATATACTGGCTTCAAGTACGAGCTATTTGGACAATTACGAAAGGCGAAGATTAAATTCCGATTGAGCAAGCAGCAAAATTTGTGTAGGCTATAAGGTCACTATGGCGACGAAAATTCAATCACTTACTTGCTCATCACATTGGCTTATACAAAGGCAAGTAGCGTACCTGTAAATTGGAATGCCAGCAGTGCCTTTGTACCACAGTACCAAGGAAACCCGATCACCCGGTTTATATGTGGAGATGTTGCATGGGACTTGAGCTCGACCTCCCTCAACTGCAGAAATTATCTCCAATTCATCACCTGAAACAAATAGAAGCAGAATTTAATTTGCATGTTTTGTCAACGCTGCAAACTTCTGAAAAAATAAACATTCAAACAACAACAATGAAATATATTGAAGATAATTTTTAGATTGAAATGAAGAAATGCATTATTGACAGATTTACCCCATTTGATCGAGTATCTTATTGTACTGTATCTCCATTTCCAGTGGCACACTGTTAAGAATTTTCTGCTTTGACCGTAATAATGCAAAACAAATACGTAACACAAATAAGTCATATATTTCAGAAGTTTGACTCTATGGGTTGCTATTAATATGGAATTGTTTTTCTCCATTGGTATGCTTGATTTAAAAAATGACAGTATTTGTCAAACGATTTAACATTATCACTACAATAATCAAATTTGCGACTAATTCTTGAAAAAACCATCAAGAAAAAATTATTATTTATATAAAAAATTACGTGCAATTTCCCGAATAACTAAAGGAGGACAAAATATGGAAAGCATGTTATATCCGCTCGATATGCATCGAGGCAATTTATCTGGTATTTTAGCAACCTACGTCTCTGTTATGTCTGGATTTGCATGTTAAGTTCGTGATTGAACCACATACGTACGTATTTCACTTAACGGATGAGATAACACAGGAAATACACTCTTAATTTAATAGTTTGCATTATTCAAGAAAACTAGCTGGCAGCTAAATGTTTAATTGATTCTATGAAATATTGTAATTAAATAGAATAATTAATGTTAGAGGGATATCTATTTTCATTATCAGATTGTCTACGTGCCGAGGTTCAATCAGGGCGTGCTCCTACTGTATTACCGCGTTAGTTTCGCATCAAGGAAAAGTATTGCACTAACTAAACCCATCACGTATATTCCTATTCACTTTGAAATACGAATATGATATTAACTCTCGAATGGAAACATAAAACAAATGTTGGCACCCAATTTAGTGTTGAATTTCAATAAAACATACATCGCTGCGACAATTTCCAATGATAACACATTAAACACAAAAAGTAAAACGACTCAAGTGCGCTGAAGTAGTACCAAAGATAATATTGATCTAGGGTCTTCAGGCAATTTATCTGGTATATTCACATGAAATTGTATCTCATGACAAACGAGAGATTTTATATTATTCATGTAAAATTAAGAATCCAAGGAATCCAGAGGAAATTTAAGATGCAATTTTTTATGGATTATTTCAATCTCGTGCACATAAAAAATTCATTTGAAAGATTTATAGGAAAATATATCTGATAAGAGGCAATCGATTATTTCTCACTCGAGTTAGCACGAGGCCAAGGGGTTTTGTATCACGAATGTGAGCCATAGGGTCATGGGAAAATAAAATCAAATCGGCCAAAAAAATATAAATCACTTAGGTAACCATCTCCCAACCGCGTTGTTATTTATTTAATGGTATCATAAATGATGCATTTCCTCCTGAAAATTGCCTTTACACAAGCCCCATGGTAATTCAGGTGGAGAGAGAGGCACTCGGTTCTCACGGATGATATTATACAATGTTTTGATTTGATTAACTGCTTTGCAACCGCTTCCTTCAAATCGAAAACTAAATTATCAAAATTAGATATATCTCGACGCATGTATCACGCTCATTAATTAAACTTAAGGAGAGCATAAAAATTCCTAGCAATAATCAACGAACAATGAAGATTTTTTATATTTAAGGTCAATAAGACTTAGAATATTGTGAGGGATCGCAGAAAATATGATGGTTTTAATTATTTCCTGGAAACTAAACTCAAGAACTAAATTTTAGCATCGAATATATTACAGTATATTTTCGCGAAGACGGTATCTTAATAGGAATCTTATGATGGCCAAGAGTTGGAGTTATTTATTGACTCTAGGACAGCCCCAATAATTAGTATTTTTTGGTCGAATAAGACTCTGATGCCTATCACAAATTTTTCCGTGAAAAGAAATATAGTACGACTGCACCCAACTATACTGTACAAAGGTATATACAATGTACAGAAAGTTTGCTTATACGTGTATGCACTAATATACGTTATATTTTGTTGAGAAAAAAACTGTCGATCGTAAACGGATACATATATGGTAGTCATGCATTTCATCCACAGTCTAAATTTTTAAGCTTTTTGACAAATTAACTGAATGGTGCAGGTTAGTTTGTTCAGCTTGCACTATCCGGAAAAATTAACTACTGAATTTTTGTGTCAAAAAAATTGAGCAAGTCTACATCAAAAGAACTGATAGGCCACCTGGGTCTGTATTTTTACAAAAACATCTGCTGGTTACAACCCGAATATAAATCGGAATTTAAATACAGTACGTTACGTAAAACTTAATCAGAGTTCGGTAATTAATAATCCGATATTAAATTCACGATTTTGGCGGTAATAATGAATGAAGCCACGGATTACTTTCTTGGATTTAACAGTGCTGTACTACTACACCCGTTAACAAAAATTCATCATGGAATCTCTAATGGTTGGAAATTATGGCACTTTCAAATCACTCAATTTGTACAAAATCATATACGTATTTATCGATGTATTTAATTTATTAGAAGTAAATCTGAGTGAAGTAAATTAACTTTTCTAGCTACAAAATAATCCCAGCCTTCAGCAGCCTACTATGCACCATACTAATCCATATCACTGAATTTCAATGTATTCATAATCAATACAGCAGTGAAATATTTTGAATTGATAACTAATTACAATCTTTTTTGTTTAATTGGCACAGCGCCCTGAGCATTTTCAAAGCTGTTTTGTATTTATTATTCTCTTCAATAATATACAGTAGTAAAAATGCATAAGTAGAATGACAACAATGCAACCACGGCATAATATGAAATAACAGTTTTACTGGTTTTACACAGGCTTCCCTACAATATTTTTTATAATAACTAAGGTAATCAAAATGCTTTATTAGTTAAAAATTTGCACAAAGCTTGCAATTTTTTATAATAATTTAAACAATATTAATTGCCATAACATGAGTAATTTGTCTCATTTGCATTCGAGCAGTTTTAAAAGTGACAGAAGGGACAGCATTTGTTGTCAGGTTAAGGTATATAAATCACCATACAAATCGCTCATTAATAGAGGGTTAGCCTAAATGATTCATCGAGTTTCAAAGGACTCTTTATTTACAAGTATGTATATACAATTACTTACAAAGACGGGTCATACATAAAAATATAGGTACACTCAACAGGTTTCTGATACATACTACAAATGTTCAATGTGTGCACCCTTGGATCTTGTACTCATCACAACGGTAATCCAGTCCAAAAATTAAATCGGCGGCCATAATCATATGAAGTCAGGTGTTGCAACAATTGCGAACAGTGGAGTTTTAAATTAAAACTTATGAAATTTCAAATGGGTGATACATGACAAGATACATACAATCACTATGCTTAGAAGTTTTAATTTCAAACCCAACGGTTTGCAATTGTTACAACACTTGTCTCAATATGATTATTGCCGCCGATTTAATTTTTGGACTACATTACCGTTGGAATGTGTACCAGATGACCAAGGGTGCACACATTGAGCATTTGTAGTATGCATCAGAAACTTGATGAGTGTATCTATCTTTTCATGTATCGCCCGTCTTTGTACGTTGTACTTGAAAATAAACAGTACTTTGAAACCAGATTAAACATTTAGGCTAACCCTGTATTGCTTAGAATTACCTTAAGCATTTCTTTGAATACAATGAAAACCTATCACTGAAGTTACAAAGAACAATATAGGAGGAACTGGCTTGGGAGCTCTGGTCATGCAGCACTACATTGAAATATTGTACTTCACCTAAAAACATTTAGTGTAGATTGTTACTGATTTGTGCATTTGTGTTTATCGTCTGCAGAATAATCGGCAACTGTACGAAATTTTTATTCTGCAATCTTCACGCTGTGCTTAATCAACACACGGTTGCCTTGGTCTCAGACCAAACGTCATTTCCAGAACAAGCACTTTTGCAAGGCTATTATTTTTTCGTTGCCCAAGTCATTAGTTTCCACATCAGCCATTTCGGCTCTTTCTTCAGATCATTCTAGTAATCATAAAATCGACAAGGCATTCCAACGACTTCCATTTTGATTCATGTTGCCTTCTCATCTATGTCTATTGGTAGTCTTAAAATATGATAGCAGTCATATGTTGGAGCATCAGTGAACGCTTTGTCACAACACAAATTTGTTCACCACAAATGTTGTGGTCTGCGCATGCGCTGTTTTCTTAAATAAGGATTCAAATTATCGGAATACACGCATTGATTTTAAGTTTCACATTTTCACTGAAAATGTAAAAAAATATTTGGAGCTCACTTCCAGTTTTGAATAATTTTTCAGGGAAAGATATAATTAAAAACTGGGTAAAATTTATATCACCAAATAACAATAATGTAAACCTGTCAAATTAGTCTGGTTTCGTTTAAACTATTTTGGCAGTAATAAATAGCAGATGCTTTTACAGAGGGACAGCTTTTGTAATCAACACTCTCTGTGACAGTATGTAGTAGGTCCATTATTTTATTCATGCAGCCGAAATGGAACCGTGAATAAAATTTATTGGTTTTATAATTTCAGCGATCGAATAACATTATTCTAAGATTTTCTTGGTTAGTGCCATTCCTGCATTGTTGGATAGAATCTCATTCTCGCTTTACACAAACTTGATTAGATTTATTGCAATTTGAAATACTGAATTTTAGACGACGTTTTGGAGTCTATCCTCTTTTACATTGTTGTCAAACCCCATTGCGCGGCCAAGCCATGGATAGGGCCGACTGGACGTGGTTCTTGAGGCACGTGATTAAGTCAAATACTTGAGATACGGGAGCTTAGGAAACAGAAACTAGCGGCTGGATTTGCAGCTTGAGAAACAGAAGCCATAGACTGGATCTTGCAGCTTGAGACACAGGAGCTAGAGACTGGATTTTGCAGCTGGATGAACTGAAGTCCTCACCTTGAGACACAGAAGCTAGAGACTGGATTTTGCAGCTGGATGAACTGAAGTCCTCACCTTGAGACACAGAAGCTAAACGTTTGTGGTCTAATTTAGAGTATGGCCGTGTGGTAGCTACGTTGCGTCTTAATAGCCACACGCGGTCCCCAACTTGGAAATTGTGTGGTATGCGTTTCTTATCAGCTTGGGTCTTGTAGACCGCTTGGGCGCTTGTCAATTCTTGTTTTATGAGGTCCTGGTTGTCCCTTATGCGTTTTACGAATTCATCACTGGCTGGAACCATTTCTGTAGATAGGTCAGGTTCGAGAAGAAGGCCGGCTTTGGGGTTATGTCCGTACAGGGCAAAAAACGGGGTATACGAAGTGGAAGCGCTAACTGAATTGTTGAGAGAGAATTCGGCAAGGGGAAAAAATTCGGCCCAGTCGTTCTGTAAATAATTCACGTAGCACCGGAGGTACTGTTCCAGAGTCTGGTTCTCTCGTTCGGTTTGTCTATTCGATTGTGGGTGGTAAGATGAGGAAAGGTGGCTCTTTATACCCAACTTCTTTAATGTGGCATTCCAGAAATTTGACACAAATTGGGGCCTCCGATCAGAGACAACGTCGTCGGTAAGGCTGTGAATCCGGGAAACATGGGAGATAAACAGCTTAGCTAATTGATGAGAGGTTATAGCTTCGCAGCATGGCACGAAGTGGGACATTTTAGTAAATCTATCCACCACTACAAGGATGGAGTCGAAATTGGCTGACTTGGGGAGTTTCACTATGAAGTCCATGGACAGAGATCCCCACAGTCTTTTAGCGACCGGGAGGGGGGTTTAACAGGCCCATTAGCAGGTGGCGCACGGCCTTGTTGTGCTGACAGATGTCACAAGTCCGAACGTAATCCCGAATGAAGGTTCGCATGCCGGGCCACCAGAAGTCCCTGTAGACCTTGTCAAAGGTGCGACGAAAACCTCCGTGTCCTCCTACCGGAGAGTCATGCCTGTCGTGCAGGATTTGTAGCTGCTCTTCCATGGACTGCACCCGTTTTTGCGGAAAGACATGTCCTTGACTAGAGTGAACACCCCCGACAAACTTGCTAGGGAGGAGGAGAATCTGCTTGTTTCGTCCTACTGGTTCTCAATAATCAGGGCGGCAGCTTAGAGTATCCGCAGGTGAGTTATTTGCCCCGGGTTGGTGCGACATAGTGAAATTAAATTCTCCTAGGGTCAGGGCCCAGCAAATCTGTTGTTGGGTTAGGAGCCTTTTCTTTTGGAAGAAAACGAGGTTTCTGTGATCTGTTCGAACCGCCACTGGGTGTCGAGCTCCCATCAAGTAGTGGCGCCAAGTCTGCATAGCGTCAACAATGGCCAAAAGCTCCTTATCGTAAGTGGAGTAGTTAACCTCAGATGCTGATAGCTTGCAGGAATAATACGCTATAGGGTGCAGTTCTCTTTCACAGGGCTGTAGCAGAACTGCTCTGATGGCATATTCCGATGCGTCTGTGTCTACGGTAAAGGGAGTTTGTGGATCTGCACGATTCAGAACGGGAGTGGTCAATAAGGCGAGTTTCAGGTCTTGGAAACTAGTGCGTTCAGTTTCACCCCAAGAAAATTTTGTCTTGGGGGAGGTTAGGTCCGTTAGCGGTTTTGCAACTAGAGAATAGTTTTTTACAAACTCTTGCAGGTAATTCGCTAACCCCAGGAACCTCTGCACATCTTTTCTGGTCTTGGGGGTAGGCCAATCTTGGATAGCAGTCTTTTTGCAGTCGGCAACCTTAGTCTTATCTTTAGAGATAACGAATCCTAGGAATTCTATTTTTTCCTCGTGAAACTCGCATTTTTCCAACTTGGCGTACAGCTGATATTTCCTGAGTTTTTCCAACACAGCCCTGACGTGGCGAACATGAGTGGGAAGGTCAGGAGAGAATACTAAAATGTCATCAATATAGACTACTACAAAGCGATCCAGGAGGTCAAAGAACACATTATCCATATAACCTTGAAAGACGGCAGGGGCGTTCGTTAATCCAAAAGGCATGACCAGGTATTCAAACAAACCCCAAGGGGTTTTAAATGCCGTGAGGTATTCGTCCCCTGACGGATTCGGAGTAAGTTGTAGGCATTCCGTAGATCGATTTTTGTGAACCACTGGGCATCCGAAATAGTAGCGAACAGTTCCGGGATTAAAGGCAGGGGGGGGGG